>JAPDDN010000294.1:0-62528 GCA_027422405.1 Ptychobarbus kaznakovi | reverse complement strand
TTCTCCAAACATTAAAAAGTTTTTAATAGGATTAATGCACTAATTTTGAGTTAATTACTGTATGGTTTTTCAATATTTACATATGACTAATATTACTAAAATAATTAAAATAAAAATACATGCATACTTCTATTTCTTTTGCTTCACATTCTTGGAGCTTTTTCTTTCATTTTTCTGCTCCGGACAGAGAACTTCATTTGGAAGTCGTAGCCATATGTTAATATGCATGACATTACCTGCCCCATGCACTGCATGATGTCCGATTCTAAAACCATTAAATACATATAAATTCATTGTAAAGTACTAAAAAAGAAATTTCCACATGATTTCTGTAACGTTTATTCATCATATTACCATCATTTTATCATTGTATATTGATGCACTATTTAAATCCTCTTTGAGAGCAAGGGGGCTCCCTGATTGCCTGGTTGTCCTACACAATATACTTTGCATATAAGGAGGACCAGCACAAACTAAATAAATAACAGCCCAAACGTGAGACATGACAAAGGTATTTCCTTAACATGCTTATTATGTTCATATTGTTTTCTCAGTTTGACATGCCAGCTGAAGCAATCCTCGATGTGAGCAGGTTCATCAGTCAAAGAGTGATCCGAGATCTTCTTCATAGCCACGGCTTTCAGGTGTCAGAGACGAGCACAGGACAGCTGCATTTGCAGGGGACCTTTCTTAACCTAAAACGCATCCATCACAAACTCATGCATCTTCTGGTTGACAACCACTCACAAAGAAGCACACCATTGCAATACACTAATGACTTATCGTCTGACTCTGATTTCAGAGCTGTCTCCAGTGACTATGAATCTAGATCTCATTCCACATCGAGGCACAGTCACAACAATAGCCACTCAGTGTATGAAGCAGGCAGAAACCCACCTTCACGATTAAACTCAAGATCCCCAGAGTCCCCAAACAGCCAGGCACTCATGCAGGCTGCCGCTCCACTTGATGTTAGTTCAAGCACAGAAAGTTCCTTCAGCAGTCCAACCAGAAGCGATTGGGATTCCAGCACAAGCACTCGGCAGCGGAAACCCTCATCTGACAGGAAAACTGAGGATTCCTTCCCTGTGGAACTAGATGTGTTTAAATACATAATGCACTTTAAGGAATCGTTTATTGACAAAATAGAATCAGATTACCACACTAAGGTTAATCATGAAGATGATTCAGGTGTTGTTAAGGTTAAACTCTCGGGAGGTGCCTGTGAGGAAGCAGCTAAACAATTGTCGAAATTCATGCAGGAGATGAGCTCATCTCTACGCACACAAGAAATAGACCTGAAACTACTTGAACGGAGTCAAAGGGATTGCATTACTGAAAAGGCTTACTCATATCAAGATAAATACACAGTTTTAATTAGGCAGGAAGGTGACATTATTAAAGTGGTGGGCTCATCGAAAGACAGTTATAAAGCAAAGGAAATGCTTCTTGGATGGGAGGTTGACAATACCCCGCCAAGACACGTTGCAAAGAACTTTCTGCAACGCAGCAGGTCTTTGCCAAGACCAAAAACAAGGACCAGAGAGGACATAGACTTAGGTTAGGACGAAGTCCTGATGCTATGTACGCTACCACTGTTACTAGCTCCTCTGCCTCACATTCTCAAACTGACTCTCAATTGAAGCCAGAAGGACAAAAGGAAAGAGGTCGCAATTCCTCTAAATCCTCTGCACAACGTGGCAGAGCACAGAGCGCTTCTCGATTAGAGCACAAAAATCAAAGCAAAGTAAACCAAGAACGGAGCTCGATGAGCTCACCCAACGGCTCTGAAGGGATCTCAAAGCCTAAAATGAACGTGAGAATAAATGTGATAATTTTAAATCTACTAAGTTGCACTTTTCAAAAAGACACATAAATAAATAAAATAAAGTTACATAAATAATTTATCTTGTTGCACAAACTGATCACATCAAGTTATCATCCATTGTAAAACACAGTGGATGAAAACACACTGCACGATTTAAGCAATCCTATAAGTAATCCTATAAGATCTAATAAACTTAGCTATGATATGCATGTAGATTGTACGATGATGACACCTCTTGACTCGTACTCTAAGACACATGTTTCTATAGAAACATACACCATCAGCATACACTAGTAGTAAACAAAAAAAGGATAATGAATACACATTGGCAGTTGTAGTTTTTTATGTGTGCTGAAAAATGTGGAAGCAGCGAAAGATGAACAATTAGAGCTTGAGATAAACAGTTTTATGTTTTAGTGCCATGTCGCGTTGATTGCATTTTTTTGGGCTGGTCAGAAAACATGGGTCATAGCAGCAAACACATTGTGCGATGATCATGCAGAATTTCTGACACTGCCAGATAATTATCGTATGCTTTCTTTGGTCACAAGACTGTGACAACGGCAGTTTTTGAACCTCTCTCACTGTACGACACAGGACCACCGATTAGGAGCCACTATCACAGAAATTGCCACGATTGTTTCACGATGCCAATCTTTCGTCTGGACAGCTGAATATTGTGCATTGTGTTTCAGCTTAAGAGAGGGACGAGACTTATCCAACGCTATCTCACGGCAATTCGTACATATTTTACGAGGTGGCTAATTTGAACGATTTCATACGACCTCACTCGTATGATTTAGTACGATTTTTCTAAACCCCAGTGACGGGTAGTTTTAGGGGCGGGGTTAGGTGTAGGTCATTCTACAAATTAGCAAAAATCGTATGAATTTGTACGAGTGAGGTCATACGAATTAGCCACCTCATAAAATATGTACAAATTGCCGTGAGATCGGGCTGGACTTTTCTATTTGCCTAAACTTATACACAGTTTAGCTCCAACCAGTGAGTCTGAAAACCTTGATTAGCTGTTTCGGGTGTGTTTAATTAGGTTTGGACACCCCAGGCCTGAACACATCTATTTAGTTTGTACACACTCTTGAGCACTTTGCAACAATCACTGTGAATGCTTTGTAATTATTGTCTCACATATATGACAAAGAACATCAGTATAATGTATTTTAGCTGTTGTTTACCTGTGTAATATATTATTTTTAAGTATTTGCATCTTCACTTTATGTTCAGTCTTTTTTCCGCATTGCTGATTTGTCAAGACTCTCATTCATTACCATGGAGACTTGATAAGGAAGTGTCTTTTTCTGTATTCTACAGGAAGTGTGGCAGGCCCTGTGGTTGATTTAGGGGCTGAGCACCTCCCTGTCAAAAAGTAAATGAAATAAAACAATTTGAAACAAGAACCCAGGCTTTTGTGATAAACATGATTGAATGTGAGAAATACACTAATGTGCAGAGTGCGTTTGTTTTTCCTTAAGATTTATGAAACACTGTTTTTGATTCAACATTGCATTAATTGAGAATGTCTATTTGAGTATTTCTATCAGATACAAATTTCTGTCAGATGAAAATCCCCCTTATTATGTGATTTACCTGTGGTTTGCCATTTAAGAATTTCCACAGTGGTCATTATGATTCATTGGTTGTCTTGACAAAATATCATTTTTAGCTATTTGAATGATTATTTTTAGGCATTTTAATTATTTTTAGGCATTACTGCAATGTGAACAAATCGTAGGCTTCTAATCATTTAATGTTAATCTGTCTTAAATTGTGTGAAGTTTGTTTTACATTAAGTACTGTGATATATCAGCTCATTCTCTGATTTCCACTGTTCTCAAACAGTATAATCGCATAACAATTTTTTATGAACTGTATAATGTGTTACTTGTTACCTGAAATATTCTTAATTTAAATTGCATATGGTTGATTAATGGCTCAAACTGGAATATCAGCACACATAATGACATAACATTGAATTTACAGCAATAAACCAAATTTTGGCATGGACCTGAACTTCACTCAAGTGTCTTCTAAATTCTGGTTGCCAATTATACACTACCATATTAAATGAACATAATTTGTAGTCTTATATGTATTTAACAGAACTCAATTTGTAAAGAACCAGCATGTTAATTTGGATGTTTCCATAGTATTTAACTGATTGAATCACTGCTGATTGGTATCACAATTGCTCCCGGCACCCCTTTTTATTTCTCCATAAATGGCATGCTGTGCGTCCTTTCCTGTCTGTTTGTATCTTGTTCGGTCTTGTTGTTTCTGGTTGTGAGTAGTTTGCGAGAATGGAACAGATCCTAGATTAGTGTGTGTGGGCAGCAAAACTCAGACTATGTGAGAGAGATCTAGCTCTTGACAGCATTCTCTGATCCACACTCCCCCATGGTTGCAGGACGAGAGGAAGAGGGTGGGCTTTCGGAAATGCCATTCATCGTCTTATAAGATAACGATCACTTATTAGCTTATTTTATTGAATACGCAATTTAAGTTTGACTAAACAATATTGCGCATATAAAAAGCCAAGCTATGTGTTTTCATGTCAAATGGCATGGGGAAGCTTATGAGAGGTTTAGTTAAGGTTTTGCTGTGGCTGCTTTCAGGGCCTGTGGTAGCTCAGCAAGATGTGAAATACTCTTGTGTTTAAAGATAGTTCCTTCTACCACATGCGTACAGAAATATGCACATACATGTGCTGATGTTCTCTTGAACAGGATGACATGCTGGGGCCTACAGACCGCAGTCATCACTGACTTCACTCAGCACAGCCTCAGATCACACAACGGCCAAGATGTAGGCCACACCCACTCCACATTTGTCTCCTCTACCAGCTTCGAGAGGAAGGCAGTCAGTGCTGGGTTTCTGTGTCTATCTCGTCATCTTCCACTTTTCTCTCCATCCTTTTGGCCTTCAGATAGACTCCTTGCAAGGATGGCGGAGCTGGAGGGCTTGGAGTTCGGAAAGTCAGACTTTGTGCTTCTAGACGAGGTGACCATGGAGCAGTTTATGGAGAACTTGAAGTTAAGGTAAGAGTGAACATTTTACACTAAAGTGGTCTTGTGTAAGGAGATTCAATGGACATTATGTAGTATAAAGAACCTGACAAGAACAGCAGTGAACATGGCCTTCAAAAAGGTGATTCGGTGCTGATGTTAAGCTTAAACTTAATTTGAAAGCTTTGATAAAATCTTTTTTTTTTACCAGTAGAGCTTGCTTGTGAAATCTGTTTCACTTTCAAAGTGAATTTTTAAGCCTTGTTTTATGTTTTTTAGTGCCTTTTTGATTTTGGCCACTCCCTTCTTGGTAGACAATGCCGTGACGAGAAAATAACACATTTTTAGAAGAAAAAAAGTGGAGGGGAAAGAAAGTGTGATTTCGCTTTTGACTTTCCCGCTCATAGCTGCAATATCAGTTTAAGTTGCTGACATTAACAGCTTAAGAGACCAAAAATGACATCTTATGTCTTACAACAGCTGATCAAAGCCAACCAGTAGGATCGTCTAATGATGAAATCACAGGTTTCTAGTTCCCCTTTCCTTTAACATTGAGCATTTACACTCAAGTCCCACATCTGTGACGTCATTGGTTAAACCGGGGGTTGAATCAGATGACCTTTTCACAAGACTCTTTATGAGTGTGATGTTAAAAAGTGTTTGACGTTTCACTGCACACTTGTTTAGTCCGTCACAGATTCCTACGCCTCTGAAACCTCATAAAAACTGAGTTCAGTTCTTGTCCATTCTGTGTGTTTTATCAGCTGAGGTATGACCAGGCCTCATGTGAATGTATTGCACATCAAAACACCAATAAGTTCATGATTTGCTGAAGGAAGACATCCTACAAACTGAATCATGTCTTATTGTTTGAATTCTATGTCAACATTAATGTGAAAGTGCTTGTTTTGAAAGAGTATAACGAATTTATCATCTACAATGACTAATGCATTGTAACTTCGACTTCGTACAGATGTATTTTATCTATACGGCAGGAAGAGATATCGTGTTAGTGGATATGTTTGCTTAACTAAGATTACACTATATTTTATGTTGATTGAAATTCAGAAAGTAAGTCATCTTGAGCCCCATGGTACTTCCTGTTCTCACTTCCCAACCCCGTATCACTTCCTGCTGAATACAGGCGTGTGACATTGAGAAACATACTGTAGCACATAACACCTAGATTAACGTCAAGTTATGACACTAGTTTCCCTTTGTTTAAATTTTAATGGATCTCCAATTGTATTATGATGTTTTATAGATAAAAAAAGGGATGTGGTTTATGATCTGTTATTATATTAATGTTGAACAAATTCGGGATGTATTCCTATCTGTAACTTCATCTTGAACCTTTAAGTATGATTTATGATCCCACCACACTTTACAGTAATACTCAATGCATCCATCAGTTGTTCTTTGTGTCTCTTCATTCATCAGGAACTAAACCAAACCAGCACATACAATGAAAACAACGAGTCTTGTTAAAGATATTTCTGCTGTTCAGCTTGACATGCATATCGTCCACAGTATTGTTTGTTGCTTGCAGGTTTGAGAAAGGCCGTATTTACACTTTCATTGGAGAAGTAGTGGTGTCAGTCAATCCGTACAGGCATTTGGAAATCTATGGGAAGGAGGTCATTGAGGACTACAGGGGAAGAGAACTGTATGAGAATCCACCTCACCTGTATGCTGTCGCAGATGCCGCTTACAAAGCCATGAAGAGACGCGCCAAAGACACATGCATCGTCATTTCAGGTACAGCAGCTACTAAACACACAGTCACAGCTGAAAACAACAATAATTGTACAATGATCAACAACACAATAATCAAATTTGATAACCAGAATGCAATGGCCAAAAAGCAAGCTAATAGCTTGTTATGTAAATCCTGAGATCATTATAGCTGTATAACAGACTACTTAAAATGCATATAAATATAATTTGCCACTCTATATCTCCCCCAGTAGTATATTTAAAATACATTTATTTACTAAGTATGGTTTAAATCTATGAACATTTTTACTGACATATCGCGCAAGACTGATATAAAAATTATAATTCAACTTTATTTGGAATACTACTATGCACATTTCTTAATATTAAGCCTAAAATGTGTTTTAATGTCACTATTAATGAGGATTGTATGATCTTTGAATAATATTGGTCTTTTAATGCAAGATATTTAAAATGTAGTGATACTTGCAATAGTTTGCACTTTAGCACAATCAAATATACTTCAGCATATATTTAGTTGGCCTCCAGCACAACTTCCTCAATTAAAATGCATTAAGTAGTTAGTTGCAGGCTATTTTTATATATGTAAATGTATTTAGTGTACCCAGCATATACTTTTTTATTTTAGTATATTTTACTAGAGTCTCAATAATATATCTTAGTAAGATGCTTAGTTTTTTATTATGGCGGGCAAAATATATAATGCAATGGAATAAAATGATGATTGAGAGATCCTCAAAAGCCTGATGGATCATATTTCATACATGATTTAACATGATTTTTAAGAAATAAGTATGGGCAATAAAATAAAGCAAGCTGCTTCAGTCAAGTAAGTGTTTATCTTAAAATCGTATAATTAAAGGGCCCCGGTACTTGAATCCAAGAACAAACTGGTGTGACATAATTTTGATCAAAATCAAGAGAAGACCTATATATAAAAAGCTGGGCCTATATAAAATCTTTTTTTTATTTTTTTGCTTTCATTCATTTCATGCTTCCATATCTCTTCCATGCTGCTTTTAGTGCATCTGTTCAGAGCAGCAAAATGACTCTGTGATGAACCGTGTACAGAGAGTTTGCCCACTTAGCCTGTAATTAGGGAAGAAAAAAACTGATAAGCAAAGACATTATGGATTAGACGAATCTCCTTTTTTTTCAGGTGAGAGCGGAGCAGGCAAGACTGAGGCAAGCAAGTACATTATGCGGTACATTGCAGCAATCACCAACCCTAGCCAGAGGGCAGAGGTCGAGAGGTTAGTTTTCTTGGGATACTGGCAGCTCTTTTTAGGGCTATTTATTTTTTTATTTTGTTTTTAATTATAACTTATAAGCATTTTATTGCTTTTATAACTCAATTATATAGTAAAAACAGATTTTTATGACAGATTATTAGTAATAATAATACCGGTGTTGTGCCCAATTCTGACCCCTATGGTATACCAGATTATTACCCCCCTAGTATTGGTAGGTTTAGGGTTAGGTGTGGGGGAGGGGTTAGGTTTAGGGGTGAGGTTAGGATTAGGCAATCAGATAGCGATTTCAATGAGAGGGTTAATAATTTGGCAGGGGGTCGGGCACAACACCGGCACTTATTTTTCCAATTCAAGCACTGCGTGTAAGCTGACAAAACACAACATGTTTGTTTACATTATTTTCGCATATTACTGTATCCTACCACAGTGTGAAGAGCGTGCTCCTGAAATCCAACTGTGTGTTAGAGGCCTTTGGAAATGCTAAGACCAACCGCAATGATAACTCCAGCCGCTTCGGTAAATACATGGACATCAACTTCAACTTCAACGGAGACCCCACAGGAGGACACATCAACAACTACCTGCTGGAGAAGGTGAGACATTCATTGTTGTATCAGTACTAATTATAATGCCTCAGGAACATTACATTTGAATATTAAACTTGACATTAGCACATAAAACAATAATTGTTAGATTTGAATGTGGTGATCGCAATTTGATGAAAAAAATATATAACATTAACTGCTAGCCCGTTTTTTTCAGCTAGGTCTAGTAGCAAATATTAGGATGTTTTACTGAACGTGCAGGGCTTTGTGTTCATGCAAGTTACAGGTTATTGTTTACCTTTGCTTGCTTCGGCGTGAACCAAATAAACCATTCTTATTTTTAAAAAGGACACTTTTGTGATATGCCTGTTATTTTTAAGTCATTTAATATTCTAAGTTATTCTAAGTTATTATTCTAAGTTATTCTACATTTGCGCATATGAGTTATCAAAGTTATTTTTTAAGTCATATAATATCAATGATAATGATAATTTTAAGATAATTCTAAGATGTTTCTAAGAAGTTTCTAAGATGTTTTCTCCCGTCCGATATGGAACCGTGGTCAAGCCAGCCGCAGTTCAGAAAAACACGGTCAAGCCAGCCACGAGTGAAATTATGTGCGCGCGCATTACTATGATTGCGGTAATACAGGACCAACACAGAGAACGTGCATTTAGAGCGCTTTTCATTCTAAAGTTCTAAACGCACAGAATTGAGATATAATCACATTTTTCTTTATATATATATTTTTTTTTTTTGTACATCTGCTTTAATATTCATGTTATTTATTGGTGTCTTTGACGTTTCTGTATTAGGTCTACTTTATTCTTCTACCTACGTTTCATTGCAAGATTCGTAGAAAAGGAGGTATACTATGGGATGTCCCCTAAGAACTGACCATTCATTTAATCTTGTTAGAAACAGGGTCTTAATACCCCTCTAAATCGATTAATGTCCCATATCTCCTTTTCTACGAATCTTGCAATGAAATGTATAAGAATAAAGTAGACCTAATACAGAAACGTCAAAGACAGAAATAAATAACAAGAATATTAAAGCAGATGTACAAAAAAACAAAAAATAACGCAAAATGTCATAATATCTAAATTTTGGGCGTCTAGAATGAAAAGCGCTCTAAATGTGCATTCTCTGTGTTTGTCCTGTATTACCGTAATCATAGTAATTCGCGCGCACATAATTTCAATCGCGGCTGGTTTAACCGTGTTTTTCTGAACTACGGCTGACTTGACCGCGGTGATATACCGCGTTCTCAAAACTTTGGCTAACATAGAAACATTGTTATCTGGTGTTTAATAATGTTCTCAGAACATTAGCGCTAAAGCATTATTTTGGGAATGCATCGTAGAATGCTCTACGGTTGAATTGTTTTAGTTGGATGTTCATGTAATGTTTTTTTTATGTTGCTAATTGTTTCAGAACATTCAAGGAAAATTTAAAAGTAACAGAGAAAGAACGTTTCCAAAACAAAAGTTAGCTAAATGTTCCTAGAACATAGGTTTCGGGTTGTTTTTTTTTTTTTTTTTTTTTTTTTTTGCTATAGACATAACAACTGAACGCTTTTTTATCTATATTTTTGTTATGTTACCTTGGGAAAAAAAGCCATTGGTGCTCTGCAGAAATTTAAATAAATATTAGTCAAAATAAAAGAAGAGCTGGGAAATAATCCCTCTGAGTGCAACATCTACTAGGAAAATAAGTGAAAAGACAAAAGATACAGACATTTAGTGAAGAGCTGTCCTCTTTTATCAGGGTGGATTGAGAGTCATATCAGTAGGCCTACTGTGTAGTACAGAAAAGCAATTAACACAAATACTTTGCTGTATTTACAGTCTAGAGTTGTCCAACAGCAGGAGGGAGAGAGAAATTTCCACTCATTTTATCAGGTAAGATCTTCCGAAAAGGTTATGGTGAATGAGATTAAGACATTACTTCAGGAGTGCCAAATGCTGCTAGAACTGTTATTAAATGTTAATAAACATTTCAGATAGATCAGTGTTTATATGCTCGGTTTGTGCAGGTGTTACGGGGAGGATCTGATGAATTGCTGAAGTCTTTGTATCTGCAGAGAGATCCTGCAGAATATGCCTACACCAGTCAAGGAGCCTCTGTCGAACTTGTGCGTACTTATCCTGCGAGTTTATTACAGTTTATGAACACACAAGCACTTCACAGATTAACCACTGGAGACTGAACTGGATAGCATTCTGCTCTCCTATAGAGCTTATACACCGTACAGCAAATATTACTATTTCAAAATATACAGTGTTTCTTAGTTTCTCTTTTTTTTCTGTCTCTCTGTCATTCCAAATCATCTTCATAGGCATCCAATAATGACTCCTTATGTCACAAAGCTGTGATGGCAGCACTGAAAGTGATTGGCTTCACTGCCGAAGAGATCAGCTCCATCTACAAGATCCTCAGTACCATCCTACACCTGGTCAGTCCAAACTGAGGGCTCTGGAACACTGTCTGTTGCTGTTTTTTTCTCTAATCACAGTCTTATTTGAAGACCCAGTATATTAATAAAACAATATATAATAAAAACAATTTAAAAAATATATATATATAAAAAACTGTAATCACAAACTAGATTATGTGGCAATAAATTCATTATATATATATTTTATATATATATATATAATATTATACATGTATATATAATGAATTTATTGCCACATAATCTAGTTTGTGATTACAGTTTTTCTTGACAAATATACATATATCATATGTAAAAACTGTTTATGATAAATTGATATTAGCTTAATTTAAACCTTGTTTTGTCTTATTTTAAATAATTTTAGGCCCCCATTGTTTAAATGCCTTTCAATGTTATTGTTTCAGGGTACCCTTCAGTTTACTAGTGATGGTGAACATGTCGTACTTGTCGGTGAAGATACAGTGAAGCACATTTCTGAGCTGACGTCCACAGAGCCTGAGAATACCAGAAAAGCACTGCTGTACCGTACAGTGGCTACTGGGGGTGGGGAGGTCATTGAAAAGGGACACAACGAGCGGGAAGCTAGCAATGGAAGAGATGCTTTTGCCAAGGTATTATACACTTTCCTGCAAAACGTCTTCCTTGTTTGTGGCTCATCTATATTTATTCTAATTACACAAAGATTCTTAGAGGTAGCATATGAAACATCTTATTTTCCTTTAATCCTTTAAAGTATACCAGTTCAGTGTGCTATGTAAGCATCCTGTAACTTTCAGAACTCAAAAGTCGCTCTTCATTTGAAAAACTATATTTTTTAGAAACATTTAAATTTATCAGACACTTTTCCAAAGCGACTTACAGGGTTTTTTTTTTTTTTTTTATCAGTATGTGTGTTCACTGGGAATCGAACCCACAACCTTTTGCGCTGCTAACGCAATGCTCTACCACTGAGCCACAGGAACACATGATAACACATGAGAAACGGCTCATTAGGAAACTTAGTGGCATTGAAGCATGAATACATAAACACACGAACACTTGCATTACATCAACAATGTATGTTTGATATCAGGGAAATGGGAGTGTGGAAAATTCAAAACTTGGATCTGTTTTTGGTGCAAACAACTTAAAGTGAACTTTAGGAAAATAATAATATTGATATGACCACTTAAAATATGCCTTTGCTGTAGTATATGTTCATATGATATGTTCAGTACTTATTTTGGCATGACTTTCATTTTAGGCTTTATATGAGAGATTATTTGCGTGGATAGTGGGTCGTATCAATAGTGTGATTGAAGTGAAGGACTACAATCCTGCTCTGCATGGCAAAAACACTGTTATAGGTGTGCTGGACATCTATGGCTTTGAGATCTTTGATAACAACAGGTCAGTGTCATTCAGGCATTTTGTAGTTATTAATATTGCTTGGCATTCAAATTCTTCAAATGCATGGGATTTTTTTTGAGTGGTTTAAGTGGTTGGTTCTCTCTTACCCATTTCATGACCGCAGCTTTGAGCAGTTTTGCATTAACTACTGCAACGAGAAGCTACAGCAGCTCTTCATTGAGCTTATTCTACGGCAGGAGCAGGAGGAGTACCAGAGAGAGGGTATCACATGGCAACATGTGAGTATGATACAAAAACTTAATCCATGCTATATAAAATCCATGCACCTTTTCTCTAAACTGGACCTTTCTTTCTTTTAGATCGAATACTTTAACAATCAGATCATAGTGGATTTAGTGGAGCAGCCTCATAAGGGCATCATCTCCATCCTGGATGAAGCCTGTCTCATTGCAGGGAAAGTCACAGATACTGTCTGCCTGGACAGCATGAACAAAAAGCTGGGCCAGCACCCTCACTACACCTCCCGGAAAGTAAGCACTCACAAGAGTTACCATTCTTTCTTGCCTCAGCATAAGCACTTCTGCAATTTGGCAGCAGGGTCAGAAGGGGGCAGTATTATCTTACATTACACGCACATAGAAACAAAAACACGGAGAGACTGATACCTGATGATGCCATGACCATTGAAACTGGTGAATTTGTTAATACATATATTTTTTTTTAATCTCAGCTCTGTCCCACCGATAAGACCATGGAGTTCAATCGAGATTTCCGTATCCGACACTACGCGGGAGACGTTACGTGAGTGTTTTAAAGTCCTTCGTTTGACGGGTGCAGGTGATGTGAACATGCTGATGGGGAGAGCTTGATATACTACTACTATTCTGTCATTATAGCAGCAATCTGAATCTGAAATGTTTGCATATTGTCAACGACAAATGAAAACTACATAAATTGCAGCATGACAAGATATTGACCTCATTGTACCACTGTGATCTGCCATTCAGTCCTTAAACAAAATGACACATTTAAAACAACAACAACACAAATAACTTTCATAATGTGACAGTAACAAACAGCATATTCAGCTGCAAATAATTAAGGGCTTGTTTTTATTCATCTGGATTTGATTGGATCATAAAATATGTATTCATTTCTCACCCATTTCTTTACTTTAATGTACTTAAATGGTGGTTTACTTTAATGTACTTACCTAGGTACATCCTAAAAAAGATGTAGGACTGAAACTCAAACACATCCTGTTGTAGACCCTAATAAATGGAACTTTGAGGGATAATTACATTTCAACTTAAGTTCTAAAATCTAAGAAAAAACGTGTGTAAAATGTCTATATCAACACAAATGGTGCATATGAATTTGTACTAAATGTACATATGATTGTGCTTTATATAGGCCTATATCAGTTTTTGTTCCATGGAACTATCCTGGGCTGAGATAATTATAAGGATATTTTTATGAAAGTCTGTATAAGCTGAATTAGTTGTTGGCCATGACACACAGGAAGATTCAGTGGTGAAACCACGTAAAATAAAACTGTATACCAATACCAATGCATTAATGTGTAATCACTCAAAAATAAATAGGAAAATTAAACATGTTTAAGCAGCCAATTTTAAAGTTTTCAGACCACTTGAGATAGACATTGACCATTGAAGATGGACATCAACAGTGAAAACACTTTTTTGTCGTTTCTTCATGGATGTGTCCAGTTCAGGATAATCTCATGTTTTCATCTTTCATCTAATTATGTTAATTTCAAGATTCTAAGAACCTTGAACATAAGAGAACTAGGATAGGGTGAGTTTGGATTTCATGTTGACATTATGCGTTGATCTGAAGGTGAAGTTTCTTTAAAGGTCGAAGGATGCAGTTTTATAAATACGTGAAGTTGTTGCTGGTGCAGATGTCTGCAGTTTGCTGTACCTCAGCAAAGGCTGTGTCCTCATTTAGAAAATAGCTAGACCTTTTCTCATTGAGGAAAGAGGAGCAGAGAGAAGCTACTGGAGGGCTTAGCTCTTAAAATAGATGGCACAATTTTCACATTGAGCTCCTCAATGAGCGTGTGCTTAAGTAGAACTCCGGAAATAACTGATTAAAGCTAAATTAGTCTTGAAATAAAGTTTTGCGGTGCATTTGTGCAATTTCCTTTCATGTTGAAACTGTTCTCAGATCTGTTCTTCACAAGTGTGAGGGAGTGAACTGTGAAAGCCGGTAGGAGGATTCAAGGAGAGAATTGTAAATTCAGCATTTCTTTGGCGACTGGTCCGAGAAATGGGATGAACTGTGTCGGCAGCCACATGTCACATGCTTGATAATTGGGTCAAGAGTGCAGATGACTGAATGGCACTATTAAGACAACCCTGCAGTTAAAGCAACTAGCATGCTCACAATTCTGTGGCAATCACTTTGGATCTGTCTGAGAATGCACGGTCCATACAGATCTGCTAGACGGATGTCTCACTCTCACCCAGACACACACACTAGGAAGTTCCCTTAGGATGAAGACTGTCAGAACTGGCATGTCAACCCCTCAGTCACACTTACAAAATAAAATATGTGAGATCCCTTAGGCTCAGCTATGTCAGTGATGGAGGAAGGTCTCGCTAAATATACACACTGACAAGCCCCTCCAAACCATGACCTATTTCCCTCACTCTCTGTCTCTTGCTTTAAGTTTCACAGACTTTTACATTAAATGTTCCCTCCTGGTGGAATGACCTGGCCAACTCGAGTCCTTAGCAAGTTTCAAGAAACGGCTAAAAACACATCTCTTCCATCTTTATTTAACCCTCTTACTAGCTTTCTCTGTTGTTTTTCTATTCTATCTACTTGTTTGCTTTTTTTATTTATTATAACAATGTACAAACTCGCTATGTGTACTGCGTTAGACTAACCGAGACTTGTCGCAGCACTTCATTATTGCACTTTTGTTGGTTTTGATTGCTTCTATCATCATAATTTGTAAGTCACTTTAGATAAACATCTGCTAAATGACTAAATGTACACGCAATGTAATGATTTAACTAATATGGTTGAACTAATTAGTGCAATGTGACCTCGATTTAACTAAAATAAGGGAACAAATTAGTGCAACATTGCCATGATTTAACTAAAGTGAGTGAACTAATTAGTGCATCTTGGCCACGATTAAACTAAAATGAGTGAAATAATTAGTGTGACGTGGCCACAATTGAACTAAAACTAAGGGAACGAATTAGTGCAGTATATCCACAATTTAACTAAAGTGAAGGAACAAATAAGTGCAATTTGGCCACAATTTAACTAAAATGCTGAACATTGACAAATCAAGTATTTTTACTGTGTACAGTGAAAGTAGAAATAAGAAAATAAGCAAAATAGTTAAAAAATATATATGTATATATGACTCGAGTCTTCTCTCTCTTTTATCTCTCCTCTCTCTCTTCAACGGTTCTCCCATTTAAAAATGATATTGATCCGCGCCAATCAGAATACACCATCCAGTTAAGGGGGTGTGTTAAGGTTTAGTGAGCTAGTATTCCATTCTAAATACATTTCCTCCTCTTTTATCATTTGTTCCACAAAGTCATCTCACATTTATCATATTACCATTTCACACTCCATAATAAGCAGCATCATACCTCAACATACAGGCGCTGAAAATGAAGCAGATGCATTTGTAAGCCAGTATTTTTAGCTGCTATCAAATTAACTTCCTCTATACCACTGTGACTTTGAGAATTATCATTCTTTGGCCTGCTTTGTATGTAATACGCAGAGATTGCTCCCTTAGAAACCCTCGGCTTGCTGTTTTACTCCGAATCTCACCCTGTTTTCAGGAATTTGTCCGGCCTGCTGCAGAAAGACCACAGGGCAGCATCTGTCCTCTCAGAACTGCTTTTACCCCAGTGATATTGCTATTCCACAGCCACATGGCCGTGCACATGTTTGACTGTGAGTGTGAACAAATGTGCGTGTGTTTGGAAATGTGTAAGCAAATAATGTGCACTTGCATCTATTATGCAGTGTTATTTTCTACTTGATTAAATGAACACGTGTCTATGTGCGTGGGTCTGACTGTTGGTGTGGCACATCTGCGTTTGTTAATCCGGTCCACAGAGCTGTATGAACTCAAGGCTGCTTTGATTTCGTACCTGTCCAGCACAGGCAATACTTCTTCTCAAGCATTTCACACTTTACCTAATCAACAAATCACAGTGAATAGCTATTTGTTGTTTCTGTTTTCTTGGCACAGTTTCTTGTATTTAGGATTGTTGGTATGGTATTCTTGGTATTCATTGTCCAAGTTTGTTGACGTATATGTACACTGCCATTCAAAAGCTTGGGGTCAGTAATATTTTTTAAACATTTTTATTCATCAAAAGTGTCAGTGAAGACATTTAGAAAGAATGTTGCAAAACAGTCTATTTCAAATAAAATACCATTCTTTGGAAGTTTCTATTCATCAAAGAATAATGAAAAAAAAATAAAGGATCACAGCCTAAAAAAACAGCCCAGCTGATTTTAACACTGATAGTATGTTTCTAAAGCAGCAAATCAGCATATTAGAATAATTTCTGAAGGATCATGTGACATTTTAAATATATTCTGAAGTAATATTACTTCACTGGAGAAATGATGCTGAAATTTCAGTTAAAACATCTACCAACCCCAAACTTTGCATCACAGAAATAAATTACATTTTAAAATATTTGGGTTATTCAAATAGAAATTAGTTAGCCTTGGCTTGATTAAATTAGTATAGAAGTGCTGTTCAACACAGAGATGTGCTGTAATTGCTGCAAAAGGTGGTGGACATACCAAATATTAAAGTTAAAAGTGAATAAAAATGATACGACTCACTTAATCTGCTGTTTGTTGTACTCAGAGCAACCATCTTCATGTTTCATGAACATTATGAAATGAAAAAAGGTCAATATTTTCAGATCTGTCGGGTGTTCAAACAATTTTGGCCATCACTGTTTGATTCAGTTTCATATAGTGCCATTGTATTACCATCTGATGCCATCATTGCACCATGGTACATCCAGTACTTTTGTATTTATTGTATTTATTGCATTTCATCAGTTTGGTTTCAAAGTGGAGTCGTTTTGTGTCTTTCTCGTGATCACTCAGTCCTTCCCTCCACATCATTTCCTTTCCATGTCTTCTCTCCCGTCTATGAAAATGGCAAAAAGGGCAAAGCATAATGTGTCTAATTATCTTTTTAAAACCTTTCTTTCTGAAGTAGCCAGCTGAAACATGTTGTTCATGCCATGCTGTTCAGATAATGGAGCAAGTGTAGGTTTACCTGCATGTTGTGTGAGTCATCTGAACGTGTGTGAGTCATGTGTTCGCTGAGTGCTTTCACCACTGAGTCAGTCAATTAATGTAATTTGCTCTTTTGTGTGTCAAGCCTTGTACTGATTTCTTCTTTCACTTTCCTCTCAGGTACTCAGTTGAGGGCTTTCTTGATAAGAACAAGGACCCGCTTTTCCAGGATTTCAAGCGACTGATGTACAACAGGTAGTAGTTCAGAGACGTCAACATTCCTTTCATTTAAATATTCAATGTAATCCAAGAAAAAAATATTCTGTCCTCATTTTTTAACCCTGTATGGCTTTTTTGTGGACAAAAATGCACAATAAAATAGTCTGTATTATAAATTGTTGCAGTATATTACGGTGGCTTTTTTGACAAATAGGCCAAAATTTAAGTTGTAACTGAAAATCTTACCAATGGCCATACAGTAGTTGTCATATCTCATTCAGACTTCTGACATCAATGATGTTAAACATTGCTATTTGCATGTTTTGAAAGTAATCACAGCATATGAACTAATGATGACACCCTCTATCACTCATAATGATAAAAAAAAATGTTTGTGTTGAGCTGTTCCTTTAAAATAATGCATTAAGACGTTGTATGTTCAAGGACTTATTAAAGTAGAGCACTTGTTTTGAATATTCCGCTTTATATTCCTGTCCTGTAATGTTTTTTCCCCTTCCATTTTCTTACTGCTTTTTCCACTTAATATTTTTGTCATGTTTATCACTCTCTTTTCTAAACTTTTCTTGTAGTTCTGACCCCATCCTCAAAGAAATGTGGCCTGATGGGAAAATGAGTATTACAGAGGTGACCAAACGGCCTCTAACTGCAGCTACACTCTTCAAAAACTCTATTGTTGCTCTAGTGGACAAACTGGCCTGTAAGGTAAGAACTGACTACTTCAAATGTCATACAGTGACCCCAAAAAACATTTGGGCACTTAAGCCACACTTAAATATGTATAAATGTCATTGCATTAAATAAAATGTCAAACCAGATGGCATCTGCACACAAATGATGCTGGAGCTTTTCTTCAAACTAATTTCACTTTCTGAGCCATTATTAACAACAACTTTTATGCAACTTTTGTTTTTAGTGGATGTATGGAGTTCAGAAAAATGTATTTATTTAAAATAAATGCCACTTGGTTTGATGAATGTTATATAATGCGTTCTGTGTGTGTGTGTGTGTGTGTGTGTGTGTGTACCTACTTAACCATATTTTAGGGACAAATTGGTACCTTAAAGGACAAATTTGTACCTAAAAGTGAGGTAAACCTGACAAAATCATCCAAAAACCTCCCTTTGGGGAGGTTTCTCATTTGTAAAATGGGTTTAAAAATAATCTAAACAAAGTTTTTTGAAATTGTAAAAATGCAGAAAGTTTCATGTGAGGGCTAAGTTTAGGTGTAGGGTTGGTGTAGGGCAATAGCTTATACAGTTTGTACTGTATAAAACTATTACGCCTATGACATATCCCCATTTAGACAGCATAAGTAAACGTGTGTGTGTGTGCGTCCATGCATGTGTGTCTGTCAGTGTTTAAGTACACTTTAAGTGTCGGGAAAAAATTGGGGATCACTTTATTTTAATGTAATCCAAATCATTTATTTTTCATGCACATCCTTATCTTATGATTTTGGTTAATTTTTTCACCAAAAATTCAGCTGAGCCCATTATGTTCAAAATGTTAAATTCTCGAAAGTTGGTGTGATAGGGCCATTGTGGAACATTATGTCTGCAAGAGTATATGTTTTCTGTATAATTAAGCATTAACTTATGTTATCTACATAACTACCCTTTTAATACTCTTTACTGTGAAAAGATGAAATAGGGGTCTCTCAGAATAGCTCAGGTAATCTCTTATGTAGACATGCAGAAAAATGTAATCTCTCTAATGGAGATTGTCTGTATTTAATAAAGCAGTTAACAGTAGAGGAACACCTGCTAAATCCTGCTTTAGTGTGGAGTCATGGGCTCCTCTCCTCTCCTCATCTCTCCTCTCATATTAAAGAATCTGTGACATCCAGGGCAACTTCTGCTTTTTTAGGTCACAGTAAAGGACTGGCTGCCCTCCCTCTGGTCCTGTAGGGACACCTGGGCCTCATCTGACCACTCACACATCCATCCTGACTTCACATGCTCTCTACACTGTAAAAAAAAAATATATGTGCGGTTGTTACCTCAAAGAGCTTCTACCGGATATGAACCTCAAAATTACTTTTGTTCTTAATACAGACAGCTTGATTTAGTCATTTAAAAAATTGAAGTTAAGATGTTATCACATGAAACATATTTTAGGTTACCTATAAAAATATCTCTGAATCACTTGAAAAAATTAGTTCAGTCGCTGTTGTTGAGACATTATGGATAGATGGGTGATGGATAGATAGATAGATAGATAGATAGATAGATAGATAGATAGATAGATAGATAGATAGATAGATAGATAGATAGATAGATAGATAGATAGATAGATAGATAGATAGATAGATAGATAGGCAATGAAAGCCAAATCCTAAACACTTTTTTACAGTACGAGTCTTTTTCTAGACCCTTGAACTTGGCAAATTTTATGCCAGTCTATCAGCCCATTTTGTGTCATGGATTCTCCACTACCGCAGAGGATGTGTTAAATTGGACATTAGGCCTTGATATTAGAGGTACTACCATAAGAAAAGCTAAATTTTGAGTAGGTAGATCCAGGGCCGGCTCTAGGCATGGGCAGGGGTGGGCTAAGCCCACCCAAACGTCTGTCTTGCCCACCCAATCAGAATGTAGGTAAAGACAGCGTGACTCATTTTTACGATTTGTGTATTGATTAAAAGCAATCTGAGGCGGGCTCTGTGTTGAGAAGTTCGAGCAAGGGCTGTAGAATGCCCCGACCAATCACAAAATAACACCAGTAAAATTGCAGTATTTTGATTGGCTGAAAGCAACGGCGCGGTTTACACTCACGAAGCGGGCGGCTTCAGTGACAGTCACGGAGAAGCAGACGCTGACAGACTTGCAAGCGATAAAGAGCGTTAAAAATTAATTCCTGTGCTTCCATGCTATCGTTTTATTCGTATTAAGATAGCAGTGATGCATAAAGGAAATATGTTATATACAAGTAGAAAGTGTAATGTGTAGGCATGCAAAACATTCCCATGCATGTGAATAGTTTTTTGAGGGCACAAAAAAAAAGTTTTGCGTGCATGTAAAAGTGTGTATATTTTTTTATTTTAGCAACTCTATATGTTGTCACTTCAAGAAAATCAATAAAAATAAAAATATTTACAGATGACTGTATTTATATATCAAATATAAGGCTGAAAATAATGCTCCATGAACCCTTTATCTTAAACGTGGTCTTTGAAAAAAAAATTGAGTCTGGAAAAGTATTTGGAAATGGAAAAAGTGTTGGCACCCTGTGAGGAGGTTGTTGTGTAGAGAAGGGGAACTTCTAGTGAGCTCTCTAATCATGTGGAAAACTCACAGTTCTAGGAATTTTCATAATCAGTTCAACACGGTGCAGTCTTGATGAAGTGAGCTTTACACTTCCAAAAAGGTCAAGGAAAAATAGTCCCTTTAATTCTTTGTAAATTGTGTATCGTTTACACAGTGATACTTTCTATTATTGCAGCAGTTGGCTTTCTGTTATTATCAGTACAACTAACAGCTTTGAGCCATAACCATATAATTTCATGTTGCCTTCATTAAATCATTGTTATTGTCTACTAAGCTAACTTCTTGGTCAGCTGCAGTTACAATATTGTACAGAGGTGGAAGAGTACAGAAATATTCTACTCAAGTAAAAGTACCATTACATTACTATATAAGTACAAGTAAAAGTCAGTCTACTCAAGAAATTTATCAATAAAATGGGAAAAATATTTACAGATGCCCTACACTGTATTTATATATCAAATATAGGCTTAGTAAAACTACTGAAAATAATGCTCCATGAATCCCTAGGTGTTTTTAATTAAAGGATCTTAAATGTGCAAATTAAATCAGTATCAACAAAATTCATCTTTGAAAAAAAATGTATTGAGTCTGCAGAAAAGTATTAAATAAGACATAAAATGTGACCCGGACCACAAAACCATAAGGGTCAATTTTCCTAAATTGCAATTTATACATCATCTGAAAGCTGAAAAAATCATTTTCCATTGATGTATGGTTGTTATGATAAGACAATATTTGAAAATCTGGAATCTGAGGGTGCAAAAAAATCCAATATTGAGAAAATCTCTTTTAAAGTTGTTCAAATTAAGCTCTTAGTTTTGATATAACAGGAAATTTACCAAATATATTAATGGAACATGATCTTTACTTAATATGCTAATGATTTTTGGCATAATAGAAAATGTATAATTTACCCATACAATGTATTGTTGGGTATTGCTACAATATACCCCACCCAGCGACTTAAGACTGGTTTTGTGCTCCATGCCAGGGTCACAAATGTTAAATAGTCGTTTGAAATTAAAAAAAAAAATAAATCAAAAGATATTTTAAATGTTAAATTAGAACCACCAGTAGGTGTCAGCAAGTCACTGATAAGTAATGAACAAATAATTTAAACGGTTAATTCAAGGAATGAAACGTCATTGCTCGGTCAGAGACGCAAAACTGTGTATGGTGGCTGTGTTTGGAATTATTTTGTTGTCGATAGAGCAAAAACAGGCAAGTGTCTAAAAACGTAAGTCTCTTAATTAACTTTTGTTTTTTGAAAAAAGAAATGTACAGTCCTACAGCTCATGCTGATTTTTTGAGAAAAACGTCATTCTTCATGTGATGTTGACAAGAAATGATATAAATATATACATTTTCTGCTTCTATATCTTCGATTTTGCGATCATTCTAAACGCATGTTAACAGACTGAATCACGCAGTGAAAGAACGCACTCCAGATGCACGCGGAGTCTAATCTACTAGATTTCATGGCACACTGTTTAGAGTGATTTGTTTGGTTTGGCAAAATACTGATAATGTCAAAAAGCACATCGTTAAAACAACAATTACTATATTATCGCAGACAATATTGCACACCCTGCACCACTGTCTTTTTGGCTCATTTGTGCAAAACCTTTTGTTAAACTGTTAAAGCTTAATTTTAACCACCAATGCAACGATGCAAGTATTTACCTTACGTACAATGCTAACAGCTTTCCCGAGGCAAACACAGCTTAACCATAATAGAGCATGAATTTATGGCCAGGGGTTCACTTAATTTCCTTCGAGTTCAACTTCAGCAGAGTATGACGGGTTTGGTTTTCAGCTGGGTCTGCACCAATAACGCCTGTCTTGTCCGTCTGCATCTTTTTTGTGATTTTTAGCGCCAGTTTCTTCTTCCGCCCATTATTTACTGCAGTTGTTTCCACGGAGCGATTTTTTTTTACTCAGTAACGAATGTGTTTTAAATGTAGCGAAGTACAATACTTCACACAAAATATACTTAAGTAAAAGTAAAATTACAGATTAAAAAAATTACTTAAAAAAAAGTACAAGTACACAAAAAAGCTACTCAATTACAGTAACGCGAGTTATTCGTTACTTTCCCACCTCTGATTGTACCTTTGAGTCCTTTGGTAAATGCTGTTATTTAGGAATTTCTGCAAATGATATGAAATAACATTTTTCATATAGGAACCATACTATGTGCGGTGTATAAAGCCAAATGAGGTGAAGTCCCCCCTGCTGTTTGATGATGGTCGCTGCCAGCACCAAGTGGCGTACCTGGGACTGATGGAGAATGTGCGTGTGCGTCGAGCTGGATTTGCCTACAGACAGCCTTATGCACGCTTTCTCCAGAGGTGAGACATCACAGTTTAGATCAGTGGTTCTCGACCTTTTTGATTCCAAGGGTCTTCACAAGACAATATCTTCTGAGAAAATATTTAGAGGCCCCCACAATATTTCTGGTTCTTTTGCAGTAATGACAACATTGTTTGTATTTTAGTATCACTGAGATACTATTATAGTTGTTGTTATATTTTACGTTTTTTATATATATATATATATATATATATATAATATATATATATTTATTTCAGGTTTCATTTTAGTTTGTTTTAGCAATTTTTTGTGTTTTTGTCACTGTTAGTTTTTTTTAATGCTTACATTTTTTATTCATTTATTTTAATTTTTTTTTAGTTCAGTAAATCTTGACAAATTTGGCACAGTTCACGTTTATTTTATGGAAAATTGTTTTTAAGGTTTTAGTTTCAGTTTTAGTTAAGTATGATAACCCTGGTAGAAGTTAATTTAACTAGAATCTGTACATAATTTTAATTAATTATTTGTAATATATTATTTTAATTAATATTAATGTATTGTGTAATATAATAATTCTAATAATATTTCTACCTGATAAATTATATTAGATCTTTACATAACTAGACAAATTTGTATTCATTCTAGAAATATCCATGAGTTCTTAATGCTTCTTAATGTTACTTTCCGTGACTCCAAGTCAACACTTTTAAAATTCCCTCATTAATGCAGGTTTTCCAAGAATGTGGGAGCCCTGGTTTTAATTAAAAATTACATTAAAAAAATGACAATAAAATAGTTTTTAAGGTAAAAAAAAAATATATCATGATAGTTAACATTTGTAGCTGTTTTATCTTATTTTAAAGCATAATTTGTCTTATTTTAAATGATTTTAAGCCATCTGGCAGGCCCTGCCAGATGGCTTAAGTTTATGCTGGTTAAAGTTGATTTAGTGCTGGTAGTGTCAGGCTTGTCTTGTTTTGTTCCCCTTGTGCTCCCTTATGCCCTTATTTGGTCCTTCCTGTTTCCTGTCCTTGTTTAGTTCCAATTATGTTTATTTGTTCCAGCTGTGTTTTAGTAATTACCTAATGTTCTTGAACCCTGTGTTTCCTTGTCTTGATTGTCCGGTATTGTACGTCAAACCCCCTTGCTGTGTGTGTGTGTGTGTGTGTGTGTGTGTGTGTGTGTGTGTGTGTGTGTGTGTGTGTGTGTGTGTGTGTGTGTGTGTGTGTGTGTGTGTGTGTGTGTGTGTGTGTGTGTGTGTGTGTGTGTGTGTGTGTGTGTGTGTGTGTGTGTGTGTGTGTGTGTGTGTGTGTTGTGTGTGTGTGTGTGTGTGTGTGTGTGTGTGTGTGTGTGTGTGTGTGTGTGTGTGTGTGTGTGTGTGTGTGTGTTACCTGTGTGGCTTTATTTGGATGAATAAAGAGGGTTGAATTTGAATCTCCTTCGTCTCCACGCTCCTTCGTCAGGGTGGTCCCTGTCACCCCGTTCAGCCCTGATCTGGGCTCCTGATCCTGGGTTAAGCTCAAGGAGGGCTCACGATTCCTTGTTCAGCCCAGGGAGGGATCTTGAACCACATAGGTTTCCCCAAGGCTTTTGTTTTTGGGGGTAATAGAGTTCCGTCTGTAGTGGTCGGGCTGAGGGACGATGCCAAGGCCATGGAGGCCATCCAGCCATGGCCTCCTGAGCTCCCCGCACCGCCATGGCCTCCTGATCTCCATGATCCGCCATGGGTGCCGGAACGGACACTCTGCCATCCCATATCTGCCCTGAGGGGCCTCCAGAGCTCCCACCACCCCTCCCCGTTGGATATTGTATGGCGCGAGGATGTGCCTTCCGGAAGTGGCCGTCATGTCAGGCTTGTCTTGTTTTGTTCTGCTTGTGCTCCCTTATGCCCTTTTTTGGCCCTTCTTGTTTCCTGTCCTCGTTTAGTTCCAATTATGTTTATTTGTTCCAGCTGTGTTTTAGTAATTACCTAGTGTTCTTAAACCCTGTTTCCTTGTCTTGATTGTCCGGTATTGTAAGTCAAACCCCCTTGCTACTTGTGTGTTACCTATGTGGCTTTATTTTAATGAATAAAGACAGTTGAATGTGAATCTCCTTTGTCCCCGCGCTCCTTCATCTCCGACACAGTAGCAGAGCCTGACAGGTAGCTGGTGAACCAAAAGTTAAATATTGTATTAAATTAGTATTTCTATAAAGATTCACTAAACAATGGTACCACATAGGAGATGCTATTTCAGTCAAAATTGCATATTGTTTACTAGGCACCTACAATAAAAAAGTAGGTGCTAAATGCACTGAAACATCTGACAAATGCATAATGTAATAAATGTAATTATTTTTGTGTAAATTTAGATTTTTATCTTCATGCTCAGGTACAAGATGACCTGTGAATACACCTGGCCTAATCACCTGATGAGCTCGGATCAGGAGGCTGTAGAGGCCATCGTGAACCAGCACGGCTTTGAGGACGATGTAGCGTACGGCCACACCAAGCTCTTCGTGAGAACACCTCGCACACTCTTTACACTGGAGCAAGAGAGAGCCGCACTCATCCCCATACTAGTGCTCTTCTTACAGAAGGTGACAGACACTCTCTTTTCACTTCTCCCTCTCTCTTTGTCAGTTTCCTGGGGTGCTTTAGGTCTCTGTCTATCAACATTGTTTATTGTTGTCCCTGAGACTGTACCTCTGCTGCTTCCTGTAGGACTTTCTAGGAGTTTCTCCTCCTCTTTCATTTCACTGTTTTCTTGCTCTCTGTAGCTGTCTCAGTTAAAGTTTTGCTTTCTCTTTGGAGTGTTACAAGCTGAACGTGCATAGATAAGATTCCTGAAGTTGCAAAGACTAAAGTCTCAAAACCAAAGAGATATACTTTATCAAAGTTAAGACTTTGCCACGCCCCCCTAAAATGACTCATTCAAACACGCCCCACATGACTACGTCACTATGTGGAAATATTTGGATAATGCAGCCCAAATGTGCACGCAAATAGGTGTGGTTTCAGTAACCGCAGTAGTTTTGAAGCAGCTATGACAGGGAGATCCTGTGTGTTTCTAGGCGAAATTAAAAGTCACTATGAATTTGGCCTTCCGAAAGTAGATGCATTTAGGAATCATTAAGATTACTTACAACAGAACAGCACAACCCAGATGTGATCACAACGCATTTTATGGATGACCGTTTCGTGAAACTAGGAGAGAAGGTAATTCTGACTTTACTGTGATATTCTGGGCTTCTGAATCAGCGACTTTATGTTTTGTTATTAGTTTAAATATTTGCTACTAACTGTTCAAATGCATAGTTTTGGCTTGTTTGCAAATTCATACGAGCATCATTACTGTGTCTGTCAGGTGAATCTGTTCCCCTCTCGGGCTTGAACTGATGGTAAAACTAAGGACATTATTAACTGTCTTTACATTTATTTCAAAAGCTGAAGCTCTCGATTATGGAAAGGGGCGTTACATTTCCAACGAGTGCTTGTGGTGTTCGGCCAATCACAATGCACTGGGTCAGCTGGCCAATCAGAGCAGACTGCTCTTGTCGGAAGGAGGGATTTTGTAGAAAACGACACGTTTGAGAGAGGTGGAGCATAGAGGACCTACAATAACCAGATTTCCATCCAAGGTTTTTGTTTGCAAAAAAATATTTAACGCTTTAAAGTATTTATGATATAGCTGATGGAAATGCCAATTATCAATTAAATTTCTCATGTGTTGACAAAATCTTTTTCCATTTAACTTTAGCGCATAAATTCCATATCGATACTTCAAATGTCGCAAAAATTAGTTTGGAAACACTTTTTGTAGAGAAAAGGGGCTTTAACGCAAATAAATGTGGTGTCACATGACAGAATTAGCCTATAGGCAGCGTCCGTGTTCATGGTGTTGCTCACGTTAAAGCACTATTCCCTGTGCTTCAAAAGCGCATTAAATAATATTCATATTATTAAATAGCATCTAAAATTATTTTACGCATTTTTAAGAAAAAGACGCATTATCTCTCAAACATACTTATCTTAAATTGATGTTCCTTTAGTAGGCTAGCCTACATTTAATTTTTTTTTTTTTTACAGTGCACTGTTCAGTTGACCACCATACCCCCGTGATATTATGCCACATTTTGGCATAATATCACATTTTGTTTTACATGGATATTGGAACGCGAAGTACAAAAGATTAAAATAATTAGTTTTGGCTTGTTAGCTTCTTATATTTGTATTCTTGTTTTGTTCTGCGTTCTTTCTACCGTTAAATTTAAAGGATCTGTCGTGGAGTGAGGGGAAATAAAATAGCATGTTTTTTTTCAATAAGTTTGGGTGACTGTATTTTATTATGACAGTGAACAGGCTGCGTTGTCTAGTCAGTAGGTTATGCTTAACTGTGCACGTGAGGCGCCAGCATGATCAATAATTTTTTTAACCTTATAAAAGTGGAAACAACTTACAATAGCCTACTCCTTCATTTGTGGTCATATAAGAGCAAGACATTATTCAAAATATTTATTTTATTTGTGTACTTTCACAATAAAAACTAAATATTGTGCTTATGAAGGAAACAAACAGGATGCCGCTTTCTCAATGAACTGAAATTTTGCATATAAGCTGCTAATTGTTGCACAGGTTTTTTTTTCATTTTGTTAATTCATTAATTATTTAGAAAAATATATTTTGCATATGGGCCTATTTCTTTTATATATAATCGCTTGTTTTTCCTCCGTTCGCAGAAGCGCTGCAGGTGCCTGACGTGAATCCTCATGTTCATGCTTTTTGCGTGTATGAACTGAATCCCTGGAAAACAAATTTAGGTATTTTTAATGGGTCACAGCCACCTATCAATTTTAATTTAATTGTAATTTAACATAATCGTGTCAGTTAACGGTTAATATGGCTTAATGACCGTCAGTTAGGAGAAATAAAATTACCGAAATAAACATTCATATTTCCTAAACGTTAATCAGAATAAAAATGATAACCAACTGCACCTGTTTATGATTATTGCTTGATTATCAAGTAGCCTATCTATCTAATAGTCAATAACAAAGTACAAAAAGGCCTATAGCCTATAATTTACGCAATAGGATAAATTATGTATGAAAACAGCTCAAGGGCATTTTTTTTTGCGACACACTAAAACGTATATGACAGTTCTTTTTTTAGGTATGACGTCATCACGCACACCATTTTATCGGTAAAGGGCCAGTTGAATGTAAACAGGCCGTGGACAGCACATTTCTCAAAGTTTTTTTGTCAACATATTCTTTCTGTTACACCAAATACACAACATAATGATCTTTAAAAAAAGCATAATATGACCCCTTTAATCATTCTTGACTCCTTAAGTTTTTGTTTTTGTTTTTTTAATGTGTTCAGAGGTGACATGAGAGTGGAGTAGGATCATAACACCTAGACAGCAGCTTCCTCTGCACCTCCACTTAAGTCGGTCTTTACAACCTCATACATTTGATTTTGCAGAGCAGAAATCTATATTTACGTTTAAAATTATCTATGCAGAAATGTATATTTACTATATGTGTTATTGTTTATGGGAACCCATTCCTACTCAAAGCTGATATAAATTGTATTTATTTGTTTATTGTATTCATTTATCCGTTTTTTCAAATCTGCTTTGAACAATTATAATTGGCTCATACATTAAGATATGGAAGTAAAGAGAGATCGGCTCCTTATTTCTAGGTTTTTCCACTCACTCATCTGGTGTGTAGGTAGGCTGTATGTGACTATAATAACAGTGATTGTGATTATGATTGGTGGATTATTCTTGTTGCATTCAATTATTCATCTGCATTGCAAGTGGCCCTGATTTCACTTCTGTCCCACTTAATGCTGCCTGACTAAAGGACAACTTAGTCAAAACTCAGCAGGGAACCTCAGTCCTGCACAGCAGATGAGACGACCCAGCAGGTGTCATGTTTCTGTCCACCTGACCGTCTCAATCATTCATTTATTTACAGAATCATTCAATCTCTCGCTTATTTATTTATTCAGTGAATCATTCAATAATTCACTCACTCATTTATTAACTGAATCATTTGATCATTCACTCACTCATTTATTCACTGAATCATTCGATGATTCACTCACTCATTTATTCACTGAATCATTCGATGATTCACTCACTCATTTATTCACTGAATCAATCGATGATTCACTCACTCATTTATTCAGTGAATCATTCGATGATCCACTCACTCATTTATTAACTGAATCATTTGATAATTCACTCATTCACTTATTCACCGAATCTTCTAATCAATCACTCACTCACTCATTCACTGAATCATTCGATGATTCACTCACTCATTTATTCACTGATTAATTTGGTCATTCACTCATTCACTTATTCACCGAATCTTCTAATCAATCACGATGATTCACTCACTCATTTATTCACTGAATCATTCGATGATTCACTCACTCATTTATTCACTGATTCACTGAATCATTTGATTCACTCACTCATTTTACACTGATCATTCATTCACTCATTCACATTTATTCACTGAATTTGGTCATTCACTCTCACTTATTCACATAATCTTTAATCAATCACTCACTCATGAATCACTGACTCATCATTTATTCGATGATCACTCACTCATTTATTCACTGATTCATTGGATCAAATCACTCATTCACTGATTCACTCAATTCATTCACTCATTCACCCATTCACTAATCATTCTCACTCATTCATTTATTCACTGAATCATTCGATGATCTGATTCACTCACTCATTTATGAATCACTGATTCATTCATTTGGATTCATTCACTCATTTATTCACATAATCTTCTAATCAATCACTCACTCATCACTCACTGAATCATTCGATGATTCACTCACTCATTTATTCACTGAATCATTCGATGATTCCACTCACTCATTTATTCACTGATTCATTTGGTCATTCACTCATTCATTTATTCACTGACTCATCATTCACTGACTCATCAATTCATCATCCCTCATTCACTCACTCATTTATTCACTCACTCATTTATTCACTGATTCATTTGTCATTTACTTATTCACCGAATCTTCTACTCATCAATTCATTCTCATTCACTCATTCACTGAATCATTCGATGATTCACTCACTCATTTATTCACTGATTAATTTGGTCATTCACTCATTCACTTATTCACCGAATCTTTAATCAATCACTCACTCACTCATTCACTGAATCATTCGATGATTCACTCACTCATTTATTCACTGATTAATTTGGTCATTCACTCATTCACTTATTTACCGAATCTTCTAATCAATCACTCACTCACTCATTCACTGAATCATTCAATGATTTACTCACTCACTCATTCACTGAATCATTCGATGATTCACTCACTCATTTATTCACTGAATCATTCGATGATCCACTCACTCATTTATTCACTGATTCATTTGGTCATTCACTCATTCACTTATTCACCGAATTTTCTAATCAATCACTCACTCATTCACTGAATCATTCGATGATTCACTCACTCATTTATTCACTGAATCATTCGATGATCCACTCACTCATTTATTCACTGATTCATTTGGTCATTCACTCATTCACTTATTCACCGAATCTTCTAATCAATCACTCACTCACTCATTCACTGAATCATTCGATGATTCACTCACTCATTTATTCACTGAATCATTCGATGATCACTCACTCATTTATTCACTGAATCATTCGATGATCCACTCACTCATTTATTCACTGATTCATTTGGTCATTCACTCATTCACTTATTCACATAATCTTCTAATCAATCACTCACTCATTCACTGAATCATTCGATGATTCACTCACTCATTTATGAATCACGATGATCCAATCATTCGTTGAATCTTCTAATCAATCACTCACTCATTTATGAATCATTCAATGATTCACTCACTCATTTATTCATTTTGGTCATTCACTTATTCACGAATTTGGTCATTCACTCATTACTTATCATAATCACTCACTCACTCATTCACTGAATCATTCGATGATTCATTCACTCACTCATTTATTCACTGAATTTGGTCATTCACTTATCACGATCTTCACTCACTCATCACCCATTATGAATCACTGATTCAATCATTGTCAATGATCACTCACATTTATTCACTGAATCATTTGATTTATCACTCATTTATTCAGTGAATCATTCGATGATTCACTCACTCATTTATTCACTGATTCATTTGATCATTCACTTATCATTCACTCATTCACTCATTCACTGAATCATTCGATGATTCACTGATTCACTCATTTATTAACTGAATCATTCACTCATTCACTTATTCTTATTTATTCCGAATATTCTAATCAATCAATCATCACTCACTCACTCATTCATGAATCACGATGATTCACTCACTCATTTATCACTGATTCGTTTGGTCATTCACTCATTTATTCATGAATCATCAATCATTAAGTCCTTCACTCACTTACTCACTCACTTATTTGTTCAGAGATCAATTGATCATTCATCATTTATTCTGATTAATTTGTCATTACTCATTCACTTATTCACCATCTTCTAACAATCACTCACTTATTCACTGAATCATTCGATGATTCACTCACTCATTTATTCACTGAATCATTCAATGATCCACTCACTCATTTATTCACTGATTCATTTGGTCATTCACTTATTCACCGAATCTTCTAATCAATCACTCACTCACTCATTCACTGAATCATTCGATGATTCACTCACTCATTTATTCACTGAATCATTCGATGATCCACTCACTCACTCATTCACTGAATCATTCGATGATCCACTCACTTATTTATTCACTGATTCATTTGGTCATTCACTTATTCGCCGAATCTTCTAATCAATCATTCACTCACTCACTCATTTACTGAATCATTCGATGATTCACTCACTCATTTATTCACTGATTATTTTGGTCATTCACTCATTTATTCACTGAATCATTAAATCGTTAAGTCCTTCACTCACTTACTCACTCACTTATTTATTCAGAGATCAATTGATCATTCATTCATTTATTCACTAAATAATTTGATCATTCACTCACTCATTGGTTCACCAAATCACTCACTCATTTATTCAATAATTAATTATCTCATTGTACTCATACTTTATCTTTCTCACTCTGCCATATAACTCATTGCACCTTGTAAACTTCACTCTATCAGCTTTCATATCTTTCATAGTTGTTAATTTGAGTTACTGTACATTAGTCACACTTCAATACTCCTAAACACAATTTGCATTATCATCAATATATAGCTGCCTGTGTGCCCACTGCCTGCATCATTCAATCCAAAATAAGTGACTAATTTAATTGTACATAATATTATTGGGTGAAATTGAATATTTGTGTATTTTAAATTATATGTAACTATTTTACTGAATAAAATGGGCATATTTTATATTAATATATAAATTAGACTTACAGTGTCTTCATAGTGTTTCGCTGACATTCATTCAACCTGTATATGTGTTTTTCTGCAGGTTTGGAGAGGTGCATTAGCACGTATGCGATGTAGGAAAATAAGGGCAATATATACCATAATGGCATATTATAAATGCTATAAGGTGAAGGCTCACTTCTGGGAAGTGGAGAGACGGTTTACCAACGTTCGAAACATGGCCGACTACGGGAGGAGTGTGGAGTGGCCAACACCGCCTGCGGCCCTGGTGCAGTTCCACAGAATCACACAAAACCTCTACAGCCGGTATTACCATGACTTCATGATTTGTTTTTTTTCTTAATCGTTTGGCCTTCCTCACATGCTTTCACTGGCTCTCTCTTAGATGGTGGGCCCGGCAGCTGATTAAAAACATTCCCCCATCTGACATGGCGGAGGTGAGGGCAAAAGTAGCTGCTCTGTCTGCTCTGAGCGGGGAGAGAGTGGACTGGGGCTACAGTCGTGCCTGGGAGAGAGACTACTTGGCCAATGTGAGTTTTTCATTAGGTTACTCATTTAGAACGCTCACTTTGCATAGTATGCAGGATTTTTACATTGATTAAGCTTATTAAAGTTTGCAGTTTAATAAAGCTTTAAGCCCAGTGGTGCAGGAATATTTGGCAGTTTTAAAGGAACAGTTCACCCAAAAATGAAAATAGTTGATATACCACCATATCAAACCATATGACTTTCTTTTTCTTTTGCACAACACAGAAGATGTTTAGAGAATTCTGTTCATGCATCAAATGTGAACTTTTAAGCTCCAAAAATGATGAAAAGCATGATAAAAAAACATAAAACTCCAACAAATGTGCTATATTTTAATCTGAATTCATGTTCATGTATATTCTAATCTGAATTCATGTTCATGTATATTCTAATCTGAATTCATGTTCATGTATATTCTAATCTGAATTCATGTTCATGTATATTCTAATCTGAATTCATGTTCATGTATATTCTAATCTGAATTCATGTTCATGTATATTCTAATCTGAATTCATGTTCATGTATATTCTAATCTGAATTCATGTTCATGTTGTTCATGTATATTCTAATCTGAATTCATGTTCATGTATATTCTAATCTGAATTCATGTTCATGTATATTCTAATCTGAATTCATGTTCATGTATATTCTAATCTGAATTCATGTTCATGTATATTCTAATCTGAATTCATGTTCATGTATATTCTAATCTGAATTCATGTTAATGTATATTCAAAAGTGAACAAAATCTGTTTGCTCACATTGAACGCAATGAATGTATAGTGTAATCATTCATGTAATTAGTAAATTAGTTTTTGCTGATGTACAATTACTTTTTACATTCACAAACCTTTCTCTGTGGGAAAGCAGTCATTTTTAATATGTGACCCTGGACCACAAAACCAGTCTTAAGTCGCTGGGGTATATTTGTAGCAATGGCCAAAAATACATTGTATGGGTCAAAATTATAGATTTTTCTTTTATGCCAAAAATCATTATGATATTAAGTGAAGATCATGTTCCATGAATATATTTTGTAAATTTATTACCGTAAATATATAAAAATGTATATCATTGCTAAGAACTTAATTTGGACAATTTTAAAAGTGTTTTTCTCATTATTTATATTTTTTTTGCAACCTCCGATTCCAGATTTTCAAATAGTTGTATTCTCGACCAAATATTGTCCTATCCTAGCAGCATACTAACATAGATCAATGGAAAGCTTATTTATTCAATCGTGGCAATGAGGGAACATATTAGTATAATGTAGCCACAGTTTACCTAAAATAGGGAACAAATTAAGTCATGGGTAAAAATTCTTAATTTTTATTTTCCTAAAGGCCAACCTTCAGAAAAAATTTGCTATTAACTGCACCTAAAATGTATAATTGCAGAAAAATATATACGTTGTATTGAACATTAATGCAGCAATAGATTTTGTGTGAAAATAAATAATTCACATTGTTTATTTTGTTTATCTTATTCGTGTATGAGGTGGCAAGAGGCACGGGGTAAACGGCCCACCAGCATAGGGTAAAAGGCACATGTTATTGATACAAATACTTCAGCTACAATAATGTATTTTTTTTATTTTTTTATAATGTCTAAGTTAATTCTTGTTCAAAACAATCACTTTAGCAAAGTTTGTACTATTTTTTGCTTAAATATACTGTCATTAAAATGTTATTTTACAAAAAAATATATTTTAAAATAAGGAAACATCCAATAATAATTAAATATGTATTTACAGTAGTAACAACAAATGATATTTGATTATATATATGTATTATATATAATCAACCCCTTTTACCCCCGTTTTTCCCTGTATATAATTATCCTGGGGATTTCACTAAAAGCCTGCATGAACATCTTGACATCTAAACATTAAGCCCATTATAATTAAGTACCACTTTTATTGTTTAGTTTCTAGCTGTTATGCCTAAACAAACAGTATTGACATTTTGAGCTGTTGACACCATGCACATGACTATTGGTGATTAAAAAACAGATAAACAGATTGCATCTACTACTTGTTGCGGTTTAATCAAAAATAAGCCTATTTTGATCCTCATAGTCCCCACTTGTGTGTTTGTTTCCAGGTTCATGCTTTTAAATTACTGTCTAATACACAAATCAATCTGTTCGACTGATGTAGTCTCATATGTGTATTTGGCACATGGCCGCCGCGCGTGAAGGTGTTCAATTTAGCTGTTGTTTTTTGGGTGAGAGACGTCTCTTGCTACAGCTGAGGAGGTAACAGCCATCCACAAGACCATTTTAATGCCCTGATTTCACTGCTGAAAACCGGCTTAGATAAGATGCTAGTCCTGGCATACTTATGCTGATAATGCTGGTTTGATGCTGCTTTAACTAACCAAACTGGTTGACTATCTGGTGAATATGGTTATCTAAAATCGAAAGCCCTGTGGCTCCAACTAATTCTCACTCCAGTTGTGTGAAATGAAGAGCAAGTCCATGTGCTCTATACAGTATTCGAAGAAGAGCTTTCTTTTCTTTCTAAGAATTATGTAGGATTTTTTCTCAGCAACATGAGACTTATTGTGACTCTGTATCTCACCACACATGTTTTTCAAGCTCACAAAATACATGATTAATGCTCATTCCTGTCTTCGCAATTTATATCAGCTATAGCAGATGCACTTTCAAAGACCTTTGAAGTTTTCAGATCATCTAAATGAGTCAAAAGCTTATTCATGAAGCCCTGTTGAGAATCTGTTGTTGCAGATAAGGTGTTATGTCTATTTGACGCATTAGTGGAGTGGGCTGCTAACGATGATGACAGTGTTTTTAAATCTGTCATGCATTGATTTGAGTTGATATCAATGAAATCATGGAAGCATAAGTGTGCTTGTTGTTTGTGTTGCTTGTGTGACTAAGCTTCTCGGAATTTAGTGTCATAAATCCAGTAAAGTGTCTCTTCATTGCAGGCAAAAGACTCTCCTTTGACGAGCACCAACTTTGTGCGCATCACTAAAGAGCTAAAGAACAAAGACCAGTACAGCCAGGTCCTCTTTTCATGCTCTGTCAGGATGGTAGGCTTTTTACATTTCAATTTCACTGTTATTAAATGACAAAAACTGTGCATTTGTATTGCTAAAGCATTTGCAGGGTATAGCTGAACTAGGGGTGGGCGCTATACAGGTATTAATGTGACTATTAAGTTTTTATATTGTGCCATGATATGGATTTTGCTATACCGTGGAGACCGTTACATATTCATGGGTTTGCGTTGCATTGGATGGACAGACAAATATTTTTTTCTCATATTGCGCTATAATATCGATATCGTCTGGACAGTGGAAAATATCGTGATATGAATTTTAGCTCATATTGCCCACCCCTAAGCTGAACTAAGAAATAATGTAAAATAACAATGGTGGAAAAGAAGTTAACGGTGAAAAAGCAAACAGAAATAAAGTAAAATAATCTAAAATAACTGAGCAAAGTAAATAAGTAATATTGACAAAGTAAAATAACAATAGTGCAAGTGGAGTAAATAAACAATATTACCTAAAAATAAAATATAATATAGTGCGAGTATTATAGTATTATTAGCAAATAAAATAACAATGGTGTGAAGGATTTAGCAAACAATCCTGTAAAAAAATTGTATATATGAATCGAGTTAATAAGTATTATTAACAGAAAAAAACATTATTAGAAATGCAAAACAAAATAAGATTATATTATGAAGAGTGAACCAAGAATAACATACAATTAATATGTTGGATAAACATGACAAAAATAGTCACTCACTCACTCACTCACTCACTCACTCACTCACTCACTCACTCACTCACTCACTCACTCACACACTCACACACACACACACACACACACACACACACACACACACACACACACACACACACACACACACACACACACACACTCCCTCTTTCAACAAACTCCAAGTCACCAAGTCTTATTCACTTTCTAATTTTCTCGCTCATGTCATGAGTGCCTCTGACCGCAGCCAGCGTGGAGATCACAAGCACAGCCGAATGCTCAGTGTTTGACTGCCTTGAGCAAAGACTGTAAAACACACTCTCTATCATACCACTGCAGCTATAGATGCTGCTATCATTGGTCCAGTTTATCTTCCCTTCCCAGCGAGACTCAACCACAACACCAACCCAATTTCACAAGCTATTTTTAAAGGCAGGAACATGCAGTACATAAACATACCAACAGTGCTGATGCAAAGGTTGCTCATGAATTTCAATAAGCCCTGAATATCGTTGTAACTTATAATTGTAGTCAAGCTCAGACAGAGGAAGCTAGTTCACCTAATTTCTGCTTTTTCTCTCTCCTGATCTCTCTTTTCTCTAGCTCAACTGGTTCAACAACACAAAGGACAGAGCTCTACTCATCACAGACAAGCATATCTACAGGCTGGAGCCCAAAAAACACTTTAAAGTGCAAAAACGAATATCACTTGATTCAGTAAGTATTTCATGCAATCCAAACACCCAACCACACACACTTTAACATGCATATCACTATTAGAAATAAAGGGTCCAAAAAGGGGGGTTTCGGAGCAATTTTATACAAGAACCATTTTTGGTTTCCCGAAGAACCTTTCAGTGATCGGTTCTTAAAGGAAAAGTTCACTCAGAAAATGAAAACTTGCTTAAATTTGACTCCCCCTCAGACCATCCAAGATGTAGATGGGTCTGTTTGTTCATGAGATCAGATTTGGAGAAATGTAGCATTACATCACTTGCTCACCAATGGATCCTCTGCAGTGAATGGGTGCCGTCAGAATGAGAGTCCAAACAGCTGATAAAAACATCACAATAATCCATAAGTAATCCACATCATTCCAGTCTATCAGTTAACATCTTGTGAAGTGAAAAACTGCGTGTTTGTAAGAAACAAATCCATCAATAAGACGTCAAACTGTTGCTTCCGGCTAAAATCATCTATCGATAATATTGCTTTCTTTAGTAAAACACTTGTTTTGTCTGAATCAGGTAAGAGATGTGCACAAGTCAAGTGAAAACGGTTTTAAACAAATATTAGGGTGGATTTTGATGTGAGAGGACAACAGAGGATGGACATTTTCACTGAGGGAAGCGTTATTATTGACATGGACTCATATTTTGGCTAGAAATGGTGGTTTTAGGTTAAAACGCCTTTTTTTTTTTTTACAAACACTCAGTTTTTCACTTCACAAGATGTTAACTGATGGACTGGAGTGGTGTGGATTACTGGTGGATTATTGTGATGTTTTTATCAGCATTTTTGGACTCTCATTCTGACGGCACCCATTCATTGCAGAGGATCCACTGATGAGCAAAGTGATGTACATCCAAATATTTTCCCATGAAGAAACAAATTCATCTACATCTTGGATAGACTGAGCTAGGGCTATTGCGATAACCGCAATATTGCAATACCGCGCTATTGACGAGTATACCCGCAGAGGAATGCAACAATCGCAGCAACCGCGATATTTGCGTGTTTTCTTTTTTCGGAAGGCTATGCCCTTCTCGTTTTACACTTTGTGCATGTGTACTGAATATTAAATAGGTTAGTAATGATAACATAATGTGTAGCATGCTGATTTGTACAAAGGCTCAGTAGATTTGCACTTAACAATCCTAAACAGACAGCGAATGAGAGAGATCGACTGAGTGTGTGCGATTATCTGCGTCTGTCCTTCAGGCTAAGTAATGTATATTTTAGAAAACAGGTTGTCATGTCCAAGGAAAGCACAATCTCTATCTGAGCATCGATACTCTGCTGGTCAGCTGAGTCTTTGAAAGTGGCGCTCAAAGTTAAAATGATTTCAACAGCGAGCGTGAGTAAATTTTCAGCTAATTAAAATGTTTGGGCGAACTATTTCTTTAAAAGAACCATTTCTTAGTGTGAAGAACATTTTAAAGATCTAAAGAACCTTTTAAAGATCTTTTCTACGATAAAGAATCTTTTGTGCAATAGAAAGGTTCTATGGATTTTAAAAGCTCTTCATGGAACATCAGTCCAGTCCCACCTTTATTCTTAAGAGTGTGAAATGAAGCCTCAAAAACAAAGCAGACATGTCTTGGTATCTGTCATTGTCTGGATTTTGTTTTTGTTTTATGTAACTTTTCAATGTGGGTCAATGCATCTGTCTGCGGCAGTCTCCTGACTCTCTGTAGCACGTGTCCCTTGTCTTTAGCTAATGCATTTTTGTCTGCAACTACCAACTACACGACAGCACTAATACTCCATATGACCAGCCACGTCAGATGGTTTAACAGGGTCATTCACAAACTTCTGGCTGCGTCGGAGTGAATTCAGTAATCAGAACAGTCTGTGTGTGAGGTGTCTGACCTACATTCTGTCTACGTTCTCAGATGCGATACAGTGAGAGTGGGATTTGGACACACACTGCAGCACTGCAGTCTGAGCTCCCCTTCACAATCACATACACACACATTAAACCTGCTACTTTTACCATTTCTGTATGTTTCACACGTCTCTAGCGGAAGCAGGACCAGACGTCTCAGAGAGCGAGAGATAGAGATAAGCGATTGGGCAGTTCAGCAAGAGCTGCAGTATGACACTGAATCATGCCAGTTGTGCACACATACTCTTTAACACATAATTTCCATGCTACAACTGTCATTATGATATTCACAGATTTGAATATTCAAAAGACACCAGAATAGCACAAGAGAAAAAAAATGTTTGTATACTGCTAAATCTGTCTCACAGAAATCCTATTTCTTTTTAAAGATATTTTTTTGCGACAGCCCAGTATATTGTGGTTTTAATCTCATTTCACCACAGACTGACGCACTACGGCTCTGTGTGGCACACGGGCTGATCATGTCAGCTGATACTCTAGAGCAGCAGACACAGATAGGGCAACCCTACAGCCCATTCACAATTATTATGATAACTGTAACCATAACTAGTGTCTGCTGCACACCAACAGACCATAATGTTCAGGGCTACGTTTCCCAAAAGCATCGTAAACCTAAAGTCGGTAGCGCTATATTTTACAGTCCTGTTTCTCTTGTACATACTATGTACTTATTGTAATAATTACAATAACTAGGTGCTAACACTGAACCTACCCCTAAACTTAACCCTACCCCATGTAGTTACCGTATATTAGTACTTTCTTGGGTAAATACACTATAAGTACATTGTCAGTACATGTAATTACGCGTACTATAAAATAAAGTGCAACCCCTAAGTTTATTGTAGCTCCATTGGTGACAAGTGTTCTACGATCAACTTACGCTGCTTTTCGGGAAAAGCAGCCCCGTTTATTGTTATCATATGTGCAGTTAAATGCATTATTAAAACATCATACATCATACACTACCATTCAAATGTTTGCAGTAAGTAATGCCAATGTTGTTATACAGAAATGATGCATTAAATGGATCTGTTTATTAAATAAATCAGTCCTGAAAAATATATATATAACATTTCCACATACAAAAAAAATGAAGCAGCACCACTGTTTTGAATATTAATAATAGAAATGATTCTCAAAGCAGCAATCATCATATTATAATGATTTCTGAAGGATCATGTGAAACTGAAGACTGGAGAAATGATGCAGAAAATTCAGCTTTGATCACAGAAATACATTTTATTACTAAAATATATTAAATAGTAAATATATTAAATATTTCACAATTTCGTTGCTGTTTTACTGTATTTTTGATAAAATAAATGCAGCCTTGGTGAGACTTCTTTCAAAAAAATCTTACAGACCCCAAACTTTTGAACAAGATTTATATATATATATATATATAATAAAAATAATAATAATAAAAAAAATGAAAAAAAAAATATATATTTTTTAAATATATATTTTTTTATTATTATTTTACTCTATATTGACCAATCAGCATCAGAACCACAACTATCAATTTTATCCATTCCATAATTATTCTATCATTTATCACAGTTAGTCATGTGTTAGATCTTTGAAATCTACAGCATTTCATATAGTTTTGAAAGTGACTGCAGAAATGCTATTTAGGTCTTTGTGTGTATGTGTTTGTCTGTTTGAATGGAACACAGTGCAGGAAGCTCACCCTCATTTCTCAAAATCTCAGACCGCAAGGTCAGCTGCATGTACTGTACAGCGGGGCACAGAGCGATTAACCTGTGTGTGTGTGTGTGTGTGTGTGTGTGCATGTGCACATGTTTGTGTGTGCTAATGTGAGTCCATCCAAGTGGCAGTAAAGAGGCTTAGCGCTGCCTGATCACTCGGTTTCTTGCAGGCACAGCGGTGAGGCACCTACTGCTGTTCATAATGTACACTCAGAACAACACACTGGCCTGTATAATGTATAATGAACATTATACAGGCCAATTATAATGAAGTATAAATTAATGAACCTCAAAAGACCCCTTGAACATAAAGAAGGCCTGTTTTTAAATAGCCAAGAGGCTTTAGTTTTGTCACAGCCATACTGTGCACACACAGTGCACAATATGCAAGTATTATTTGATGTAGGCATATAATGCAGTAAGCTCAAATTTATGTTTTGACTTAACAATAAATAATGTTCTATTATTTTTAAAATCTCTTTTCTAACTTTCTTGTTTGATTGGACCACCAAATATCAAGATACACTATATTGCCAAAAGTATTGGGTCACCCCTTCTAATGAAAGGTTTGACTACTTTAGTAATTTCCATGAGTACAAATCTTAATGTTTAAGCATATAATGATATTTTAGGGAATTGTGTGCTTCTAATTTTATATCAACAGTTTGGACAGGACCCTTTTCTATCCTAACATGACAGTGTCTCTGTGTATAAGACATGGATCAAAGAGAAATGATGATTCAGTCAGTGTGGAAGAACTTGACTGGTCTGCAGAAAGACAAGTCCTGATCCCAGCTGAACACCTCTGGTGTGACTTTAAATACAGACCTTGAGCCAAAAATTCATCACCAAACACCAATGACTTATGGGTACAGTCATTTCATACACTTCAAAACTGTTGCAACAGAGGTGGAAATACAATTTTTAAGTACATTAATTATGTTTCCATCTTTGTTGTCACAGTTTGGAAGTGCCTTTTTCTCTTCTAAAGAAGGGGGTGTCCCAGTACTTTTGTCCATATAATGAATGTAACAAGTCATTGGTGTTTGGTGATGATTTTTGTTGCTCACGGTCTGCATTTAAAGTCACACCAGAGGTGAAAGGTCAAACCTTTCATTAGAAGGGGGTGACCCAATACTTTTGGCAATAATATTGTATTTTACAAATAACTGGGGAAAAAAATGTACTGTGGAATAATACCTACTGTTTCACATAGTATTTTAAATAAGTAATATACTGTGCTGTATGAAAACAATAGCAAACTAGTATTGCATTCTGAACATAGCCTGTGATTTATATTTTACTTTTTTTACTTGCAGTGTTTTTATTGTTAACTAAAATTAAAACTATAAAAAAAATGTTTTGGTTATTTAAATAAATCTGATATATATATATATATATCTATATATAATATTAGATGAAACTTTAACCTTAAAAAAAATCTTGAAAGTTAGAAAGTTAGAAATGCTGCCTTGGCAGCTATCTGAAATAAGTTGAAAATTACAAAAGCTGAAATAAAAATAAATTCAAGCTATATTTAAAAGACTAATAAAATTACAAAAACACAACTTAAGATATATATAAATAAACAAACATTAACTCAGTATTTAAAAAATCTGTAATAGTTTATACTGTGGTGAGAAAAAGTATGTAAACCCATTGGAATTGGTTGGTTTCTGCATTAATTGGTCATAAGATGTCATACCGTCATTGCTGTAAAAGGTTCAAATATGCAGAATATGCTGGAAAACCAAAGAATATGCAGGACCTGGATGATCCCCCCCCCCCCCCCCCCCTGAAGAATAGTGGCAAGAAAGGGACTCATAAACAACTAGGTAGAGTTCACTTACTTTCTCCGCTGTACTGTGAATGTGTAATGTTCAATAGAGACATAAAATATTTAAATTGTTTGCATTTGATGAAGATCAGATGATATTTTATTACTAATTAATGCAGAAAATCAACCAATACCAGTAGGTTAACGCACTTTCTCTTGCTCTGTAATTATTAAAATGACACTCGCAAGTTGTCTGCTGGCGATATTACTGGGAGCTTTTTTTTTTTTAGAGACGGTTTAATTGGACAAAAATACGTGCAGTGCAGGATGAATCATAATTATTTTTCCTACAAGAGACTGCCACAGTTAGGGCATGATTTCTCGGGATTTTAGAGCATACATAGACATAACGCACATGGGTGTGCAATGTGCATGCTCATATAACAGCATCCCCATGGACTGTTTCTAATCTCAGAATCATGCGTACCAGCCAGGCACGCATTTCACTGACGCACAATGTCGTTTGGTCACACTCTTTGAGTAATTGCAACAATCAAGTCATTCATTCACGATTATTTCCAGCATATTACTCATTCTCAAGGTTACTGAGTCAATCATGTGCTGAAGCGCAGGAAGTGATTGTGTTGTGAATGAGCTTTTACTCTGATTGCAAAGCCAGAGGTTGACTGAATGCCAATGTTGGTGGAAAAACGGATCTGTTGGATTCAGGAAAGATGGATTTATTGGACGCACATGCTTCATTGTGCAGCAACACATGCTATGCAACATGTTAATATGTTTTCATTTTTATTGCTGTTTTACAATCTCTTCAATCCCACAGGTGGTTGGTGTGAGCGTAACGAGTGGCAGTGACCAGATGGTGGCGCTTCATACTGCCACTCAGATGACATTCTAGTGCACCTACAGAGGGGTCAACTCAGCCCAAATCAGGACCGTGTAGGAGAGTTGGTGGGCAGCCTCACAGACCACTTTACACGGTAAGAGTCCATGCCAATAACCTCCATCTTCAGCATTTAGTGGATACTGTGGAAGAATTTCTGCTACTAAGGCAAGCATAGCTATTGTTCATTCTTCATGTTGAGGATTTAAACAGGCCTGTAGCCCATAGTAATACGATCTAATCTTTTTTTTCAAAACATACAGATTCATACAGAGGATTGATTGAATATAAAGCTTCCATGATTAACATGTCTGTGATTTTCAAATTCTGCATTAAAATTCATTCTAGCATTTTTTTGGGCGGCACGAGGAAAAAAATCTCAAGTCACCTTTATTTCTGTAGCGCTTTGTGTAATACAGATTGCATCAAAGCAATTTCAGAGAGATAAACAGGGAAGTAGCAGAATCTCAACAATGGAGACAGATCAGATTCTGCTGTTAAGCAGCTCCTAAAGACAATAGTGTCATTATTTAGCTCAAGTCAGTTTAAATCAATAACCGTGTGAAGTTCACCAGTTTGAAACGAGTTCAGTTCAGCTATAAGCAGTTCTACAATAAGCAGCAATGTACTTATTCAGTTCCAGTCAGTTCAATGTTGATTCAATTCAGTCCAATACATTGAGGTAAAAAATGGTGGTGATAAAAATAATCTCTGATATCTTAACGACTCATCATATAATAATTTTAGGAGAAACCTCATTAACCTCATATTGATTCACTATCCCTCATTACTCACTATTTGCGCTTTAGACATGAATCATTCCTCAGATCGGCTTGCTTTTGATAAATTCAAGTGATCAGACCTAAGATTTTGCCTGGCGAACAATGAAAGATTTAATTTGGATTAATTTATTAGCTTATAATTCAAAGATTTTCAGAAGTTGAAAGGTTTAAAGTTGCATAGTTTAAACGGTTATTGTCAGAGGCCAGGAAATGTGTTTCTTTATTGGAAACAGTCAGCTAATGAGATATAGTACCTGCCAAAAGTTTTATGGTCCGTAATTTTTTTTTTTAAAGAAATTGATTCCTTTATTTTTTATTGTTTTTTATTATTTATATAGCACCTTTTCAAAATAAAGTTGCAAAGTGCTTTATTATAAAAATACAATTTAAATAATTACGATTTTAATACATTTTAATTAATCAAGGATCCAATAAATTGAACACAAGTTAAACAACACAACGGATAAAAATAGCCATGTGGGCAGTGCTGTGCCATAGCTGTGCACAAGGTCTTTGTCACAGCTCCAAACTTATTTGTTCATTAATGACGTCATCAGCGACTAGTCGACTTCGACTCAACTTTCATCACATAAAAGTCAACTTTAAAAAATCAGAAGTCGTTCAACCCCTAATATACATATATATAGTTGGCTTTTGTTGATCTGTTCACTCTTTCGTAAAATTTAACAGAACTGTCAGCAGGAAGTAATAAAGGTTTAAAAGCTTATCTCGGGTTTAATCAATCCAGTCTTTGGCAAATTATGAGATAAAATATTCCATCAACACTCGAAGCCTTACGCTCACGTGAAAATGGGACATGATGGGAGTGTCAGGGCTCTGTCACAAAACCCATGAATGTCACCAGACCGAAGTGACAGAACCCTGACACTACCCCCCCCCCCCCCCTTCTCTGCCACCTGGCATCCTAAGGAGGAACAACAAAAACATGATAGGAACATGACAGCACAACAACATGACTACACAAGACTGACACACAACAACAGACAAGACAAGAACAATCAAAACACAGAGACGAAGAGTGAGGGAGGGAGGGAGGGGAGCCAAGCCAGTGCCAGCAGGACAGCCTAGAAGGTCACAAGATAGGACCAGGAATGGGCGGGAGGGTTGAGCCAGGGAGGCTCAGGCAGTTCAAGAGTCCCAGCAGGAGGCCAGGGTGGAGCCGGAGGGACAGACCAGGGAGGCTCCAGCCTAAGAGGAACCCCAGCGAACGGCCAAGGCAGGGCTGGAGGGACAGACCAGGGGGGCTCTGGCCAAACAAGAACCCCAGCAGACAGCCAGGGCGGAGCCGGAGGTACGGACCACATAGGAAACTTGAGTGGGGCTGGCAGAACAGGAGACTTGAATGGGGCCGGCAGGACAGGGAGCTTGAGCATGGGTGGAGCCAGCAGGGCAAGGAGCTTGAGCTTGGGTGGAGCCAGCAGGGCAAGGAGCTTGGTTGGAGCCGGCAGGGCGAGGAGCTTGGGTGGAGCTGGCAGGTGAAGCTGGCAGGACGATGAGCTTGTGAGGCTCAGGGACGGCCTCCTGGCCAGCAGAGGGCTCTGGAGCGGGCAATGGGCTCCCGGACTGAGTGGGGGACGCTGTGGGCTCCCGGACTGGAGCGGTCTCTGGAGCAGACGCTGTAGGCTCCTGGACTGGAGCGGTCTCTGGAGCGGACTCTGTGGGCTCCTGAACTGGAGCGGGCTCTGGAACAGCCTCCTGGCCAGCAGTGAGCTCCTGGATGGCCTCCAGGCCATGTGGGATGGAGAAAGCCTTCTTCCTCCTCCGTTTCCGAGAACGAGGCGGTAGCATGGAGCCTGCTGCCTCTGGGGGACCTGCAGCATATCTGGCCGCCTCTGGGGGAGCTGCCGCAGTGTATCTGGACGCCTGTAGGGGTGCTGCCACAGCGTATCTGGCCGCCTCTAGGGGAGCTGATGCGGCAGTGTCGTCGGCCACCTCTAGGGAGCTGCAGCCTCTTCTGCCTCCACTGGAGGTGCTGCAGTGTCATCCGGCACTTCTGGGGGCACTGCAACAATATCATCGGCGGCCACTGGGGGCGCAGCTGCAGCACCGGCCGCCACCTCTGGGGGTGCTGCAGGAGGCCCATTCTTCCTCCTCCTCTGGTTATGGGTCATCGGAGGGCTGGGGCTTCCATTTACTGCAGGTGGAAAGGGTGGAACAGTCAGTGGAGTGGGACTTTGCTTGGGGTGGGGGTTGTACCATCTACAATGGTAGATGTGGTACACGAAGTCCCAGAAACCAAGATTCCCCAGCTTCTCCATCTCCCACAGGCTGAGAGGCTGATCAAGGCAGATGTTGAAAACCTCCTTAACATCAGCCTCACTGTAGTCCAGACTGTCTACTTCCGATGAGAAATTTGCAGGCAAAGTCCCTCATGTCAGCCCCCTCCTGACGGATGTAGCGAGCATTGACATGCTGGACCATTAGCTGGCGGGTGGACAATCCGGTGGTGGGAGATGGAAAAAGGAAGATGCCCATCTCTGCTGAGTCATCTTTTGGCCAGTTCGTTCTGTCAGGGTTGGGGGTGAAGGGATGAGGCGAGGACTCAGTACTGCATATAATGGGCTTTTTATTCTTCAAAAATAAAACAAACAAACAAACAAAAACTACCCCGTAGGGGAAAACAAGACAGCTGGCAAGGCTTGGCAGGGCAGGGCAGGGCAGGGACAGGAAACATTCGATGCAACCAGGGTTGATACAATGACAAACTGGCACAGGACTGCAAACACAAGGAGATTATAAAGGGAGCAAATGAGGAGAGTAACAAGGGAAGACAGGTAGGGCAAATTAACCAATAATCAGGTAACAAGATAGGTGGGTTCAAGACAATTGACATGAGAGCACTTGGCACACAACAAAAACAGGACACGAATATGCAGCTAATGAGAATACTCATAAGCCACGTGTTCACACAAGACATGACAACATGAAAGCACGCAGCCAATGAAAATCACAAGCTGCGTGCCACACAGCACAAGACATAACATGAATGCACGCAGCCGATAAAACACGAACTGCGTGCAACAACACAAAACACACGTGGACAGAAGAGCGCGCGGCCGAGTGAACTTGAGACCGCACACTCACACAAAGAGACAGAACGTGGAGCGCGAGTGTCCGAACCCCGACACGAAACCGAAACTCAAGAGTGCCGGATCCGAACACCACGCTCCAACATGAAACAAGGCAACATGAAACAAGACGAGAGAGTGCACGGCTCGAGCACGCTCGAAGCCGCACGCTCACGTGAAAACAGGACATGACGGGAGTGTCAGGGCTCTGTCACAAAACCCATGAATGACACCGGACCAAAGTGACAGAACCCTGACAGCTAATATATTAATGTTAACAAATTGTACCTTATTTTAAAGTGTTACTGATACTTTTTATAATAGAAAAAAAAATATTTAATGTTATCAGAACATTTACGTATTTTATGCATCTACTGAATTTCAAGAACTTTTTTTTCTTATTAGTATTTCATTATATTGCGTTATTGTTGATTACAGTGGACTTGAAGGGGATGTGTGTCGTTTTTTATGTTAAAACTTCCTTATTACTTCTGTTTATAAACAAAACCATAAAAAATCATTATTTTTGCAATTTTAAACTTAAATTACACACTTCACCTTTAAATGTCAACCTATCATTCAAAAGTTTGGGGTAATGTTTTTGAAAAAAGTAATGCTTTTGAAAGAAGTCTCTTATGCTCACCAGGCTAAACTGTTTTATATGTCATTAATTATTTTAATTTATTTTCAGCATTATTACTCCAGTCGTCAGTGTCACACAATCCTTCAGAAATCTAACATTCAACATTCTAATATGTTGATTTTTTGCTCAAAAAACATTTCTGATTATTATCAATATTGACAACAGTTGTGCTGCTTCATATTTTTTCACATTTTCATTCTCAGTATTGTTTACTGAATATAAAGTTCAAAAGAACAGCATTATAAATGTCTTTACTCTCACTTTAGATCAATTTTGCATCGTTGCTTAAAAGTATTAATAAAAAAACGTATTGTCCTCTAAACACTAATCATTGTATCTGTTGGTGTGCTTGCGTATGTTAAGCAGCACTGTGTATGTACGAGTGTGTTTGTGTCACTCTGGGTTAACCGAGTTTGTTTGTGCTTGTGTCATCTGCAGACATTATGACCAGAATAATCAGCTCTATTGTTGCCATTTGTGACATAATTTCTGTTGTGGGTGTGTTTGTGTTGTAGTCCCATAGGAAGGAAGAGCCTGTTGCGCAACCCCGCACTGGTGTGATGCTGTGTAGCAATAAGGGAACTATCTTCTCAGGCTCAGTTGATGAGCAGCTTATTTCATACTACCTTCCCAAGATGTACAATTAGTGTCACTGAGGATTAACCAGGCTAGATGCAATCTGTGTGATGAACTATATGATTGTATAACCGTTACACAAGGTGTTACTGCCTTCATCAAGTCCCTCAACCACTAAGATTTATTCAATCATTCCAGAATAAAATCTGTCCTGAAGTTTCGTCAATAGATTTCATCAGCGTAGGACTATAGTTCCACATAGCATTGCACTTAATGCTGATAAGAGACGCTGTTGTGCAGCAATAGCTTGAATGTAATCTAGTGGGGGAAAAAAAATTAAATGGTCATTATTAACTCTCCCTCTTGGTGTTCTGTGTGACTTGAATGCTGCTTTTTTCAGAATAATGAAGCATACTTTGACCAGGAGTTGTTAAACTTAAAAAAGTACCATAAGAGAAGTTTATGGAAGCCCATTTCTGCTACATAGTAATAATTAAAATAATAAGGTAATTGTGACTTTTTATCTTACAATTCAGACATTTTATAAATTCAAAGTTGTGAAATAAAAATTCATAATTACCTTTTTAATTCTGTGGCAGAAACAAAAACAGAGATATAAAATCATAATTGTGAGATTTAAACTCATAATTGAGATATAAACTCAGAATTATGAGATATAAACTCAGAATTATGAGATATAAACTCAGAATTGTGAGATATAAACTCAGAATTATGAGATATAAACTCAGAATTATGAGATATAAACTCAGAATTGAGATATAAACTCAGAATTGTGAGATATAAACTCAGAATTATGAGATATAAACTCAGAATTATGAGATGTCAAATCAGAATTGTGATAAATAAACTCAGAATTGAGATATAAACTCAGAATTGAGAGATATAAACTCAGAATTATGAGATGTAAACTCAGAATTGTGAGATACAAACTCAGAATTGAGAGATATAAACTCAGAATTGACAGATATAAACTCAGAATTATAAGATATAAACTCAGAATTATAAGATATAAACTCAGAATCATAAGATATAAACTCAGAATTATAAGATTTAAACTCAGAATTATAAGATTTAAACTCAGAATTATAAGATATAAACTCAGAATTATAAGATATAAACTCAGAATTGTGAGATATAAACACAGAATTGCAATATGAACTCAGAATTGAAATATTAACTCAGAATTTTATGTAACACTTTACTTGAAGGGGTGTGCATAAGACTGACATGACACCTTCATAATCATGACATGACACATGTCATGAATATGAAGGAGGTTTTATGCATGTTTATGACAACTGTCATTAAGTGTCATTCGCTCAGTTATGTCATTTTTATTGCAAAGATGACATTATTTGACTTAACCCTACCCCTAACCCTAGCCCATAACAAAGACATCTCAAATAATGTCATCTTTGCATTAAAATTACATAACTGAGCGAATGACACCTAATGACAGTTGTCATAAACATGCATAAAAAACCTTCATATTCATGACATGTGTCAGACTTATGCACACCCCTTCAAGTAAAGTGCAACCGAATTTAGATATAAAATCAGAATTATAAAACATAAGCTCAGAATTGCTAGATCAGAATTATGAGAAATAAACTCAGAATTGAAATATAAACAGAATTATGAGAAAAAAAGTTGTACTTACCTTTTTATTTTTTATTCAATGGCAGAAAAAAAACTGAATTGCGAGATATAAACTCAAAATTGTAAGAGATAAACAGATTTGTTAAGTAAAAAGTCTGAATTGTAAGATAAAAAGTCGAAATTACTTTTTTTTTTTTATAAAGTCCATGTGACTTGTGCATTACTGTACATACACCATATTATGCATTTTATATGAGGAGCAGGCTGAAATTTTAGTACTTCTGCACTGGAAACCTTCCTCTCTGCTGGAACTCAGAGATTTCTAATTTCTCATTAAATTCTCATTTACGCATATTCAAATTCTCAAGATGTTTTCCACCAGGTTTGACGTCAGTGACACCAAAATAATGTCTCATGATGCAACAAATATGAATATGTAAAAGTGCATATGAAATTTGTGTGTGCAATTTTCACTGAATTATCACTTGCATTGAGTCTGTTACTCGCAAAGTCAAATGATGACAGAATTTTCCTTTTTGGGTTAGCTATTCCTTTCATTCTTTTTGGTCATGGTGAAGTTGTCATTTGTCACATCACATGGAGGATCAGCATGTTTTTTGGCTAAGCAGTTTACCGCAATTTTCCTCTTCTCACAGCCCGTTACTCCACACCTCTGTGGGACACAGATGCTGCTGTTGCCCCGACGATAGTTGCCAAGCAGCTGAGAAAGTGCTAATTAGGATTGCAGGAGAGATGATGGGGAGTAGTGGAGGTGGAAGGGGTGTGTGTGTGTGGCTGAGTGTGTTTTAAATGGACTCTTAATGGTCCCTCCTGGTGTCTTGGGACTGCTGTGGTTTGTTTTAGGGTGCAGAAGGCTTTTAGTTTGTTCATAAAGTGCTGTATTACAGCAAAAAACTCAAACCTATTTAGTATTCTCTCCCTACAATAAGTATGCTTACATAGTATTTGGTTGTTGCACTCAACTTTGGCATAGCAAGTAGAATTGTATGCCATTCGACACAAACTACGCAAGTATTTTCATGATTACATAAATTGTATACACTGTACTGTAGATTTCAGGTTGTATTTGACTTGGATATTATATTGGATATTTATATTTAATTAGTAGTCTAATTCTCTACCATACATCTGAATAAAATTAGCTAACAAATTGCTATTTTGTGGCTGGTTTCACCTCACTCAATCTAAAGTAAATGATTTTAACTACACATTGTCATATAAATAACCTGAAATTAGGCTACTGTGGATAATTAAGGCTAATATTGTATTATTATTATTATTATTAAGGTTAAATCTTGTTCTTTTATTGAAAGTGTGTTTTATGTAAGTTGCTTGTCAGAGAAGATACATATACTTTTTTTGCGCAATTCATAACACCGGTGATTTCAGTTAAAAACAAATCTCAGAATGTGCCACATGAAACATGGATTCAGTCTTCAGACCTTTTACTATCATGTCAGTTGATTTTGAGGGAGGGAGTGGAAAGACAGTTATGGCTTGTTTACACCTGGTCACTTTGTGTTTTGTCGGATCGGAAATACATCTAATTTGTTACTTTTGGCCACATAAAAAACAGATTTAAATCTGATCTTGAATTAGGCCTACCGCACTATCACGTCAAATAAATCAACATTTTATTCATCGTCAGCCAATTACAAGATCGAAGATCATCAGTGGAAGGATTAGTTACTTTACTTTCAGTTTGCGCGTCGTTTCATTCGTGGCAGTTTGTGCGTCATATAGACTTGCTGGCATTTACATTTTCTATATCCCCATAAGTGGATGAGTGATTTAAATCCAATAAAGCGCGTTAGTCTTTTCAAATCTGTCATATCTGACTATTAAACAGGCCCAGAGAGACATGCTCTCTCTCCCTCATATAGCCTTTATTGTATAACATGCTTTATTTATATCTTTTTCACATGCTAACAAAAAGAGAAAAAGCAATAATGTAAAATGAAAGATTAAACACTCAATTTTCATGCATTTACATTTTCTTTGCAGTTTCTGTTTTTCGATATTGTGGAAATTAAGTGTCAGGAATGAACCAAAACTCCGTCAGAAGGAGAAAAAAACCAGACATAGTCGGGGGGGCCAGTGGCCAGACAACACAGGTTCAATTTTGAGCAATCAGAGGTCTTTTCTGTTGGCTTTAACGGGGTCCTCACTGGGGGTCTGTCTCTGGGGCTCCAGGTGTCCTGGTCTCTCGAAAGCGTTTCGAATTCGGAGGACTGGTAAGAAAGAAACAGACTTTTCAAAATCAGATAGTACATCATGTGTTATGCAGTGTTTCCGGGCCTGCCTAACAATCCTTTCGGATTTGAATAATGGAAGTGTATTAGTGCATTATGTGACCAGGTTAAAGAGAGTCTTTATTAGAAAACGCATGAAGTGACCAGTTTGGGCGGCTAAATAAGTGCCGCCCGCAGTAAACAGGTATTATCAAATGGCCAGAGAGAGCGCGTGGGGAGAGATATTCTAGCAAATGGCGTGGACTATAATACGAAGAAGGCTCAAATAAGAGCTGAGGAGCTCAAATACTGAGGAGCTTTATAAGTAATTAAACCAAGATTTTAAATCTTTATAAGTAATTAACAATGTTTAGTAGGGAGCCAGTGTAGTGTTGACAGAACCGGGCTTGTAGTGTGACAGAACCGGGCTCATGTGCTCACTTCCTGGTTCTAGTTAGGACTCTAGCTGCTGCATTTTGAACCATCTGTAATTTGTTTATTAAGTAAGCGTGCAGAACAACCACCCAATAAAGCAATTACCACTATTAACGAGGTCATAAACGCATGAATTAATATTTTCGCATTTGACATTGAGAGCATAGGTCTCAGAATTATGTGTGTGGACATACAGTGGAACGAAAAGTCGTGCCTCACAGGACCACGGTGCTACATTAATACAGACATACAACAATGCAGTAAAACAGTATAAACCTATACACAACTAACCTACTGTCAGATTTGACTATACATATGCTATATATAAAAGTGGTTACCTATACATAAACCAAAAAATACAAACTGTACAACTTGTGCAAATGCCTCGCAAATACTGTACATGTGCAAAAAGAGAAACATTCAAGCAGCTGACTGGGGAACAGTGTAAGGGGATTTGTAGTGCACGAGCATGTAAACATACATATACTATTGAGTCTTTTGTGAGATTTATGTACACCCATTAGTGTGTGAAAGTGTCTAGTGCGAATAGAGGAGAGTGTGCTACTACAGATGGTTTGGACAGGCCCACTCACCTGTGTGTAGCACACTTTAAATTGCACAAAAAAGTTTGACAGTGTTTTTTTCTGTGATGTGGTAAGCTTGAGGGGGGGGGGGGTTTCAGGAGGTAGGGGTTTGTATGGTGTTTCAGAGAGGGGCGGGGTGATTTGAGTTCAGGGCTCTCACAGCCTGGGGGAAAAAGCTTTTGAGCAGTCTGGCGGAGCGGGCTCTGATGCTCTGGTACCGTCTTCCTGAGAGTAGGAGATGGAAGAGACTGTGGGAAGGATGGGTGGGGAGCATCGTGCAAAGAAAATGTCCAGGATGGAGGGGAGAGGGGCGCCGATGATTTTTGCAGCTGTGTTCACTGTCTGCTGGAGGGTCTTGCGGTCTGCTGCACTACAGTTCTCGTACCAGACAGTGATGCAGCTGGTCAGCACACTCTCAATGGTTCCCCTGTAGAAGGTGGTGAGGATGGGTGGAGGGAGACTTGCTCTTTTCAGCCTGCGGAGAAAGTGGCCGGCTGTTGTTCCTTCTTAGAGATTGGCATGGAGTTGGAGGTCCAAGTGAGGTCCTCTGTGGTCCATAAATTTAGTCTGTGAGTGCTGCTGTGTCCACAGTCGAGCTGTCGATGGTCAGTGGGGGGGTGGTCAACAGAAATTCCATCACAACCTCCTTTGTCTTCCCCACATTGGGGAGAGCCAGGTGGAGGGTGGAGGAAATTGCATCATCCGTAGAGCGGTTTGGGCGGTATGCAAACTGGAGCGGATCGAGTGTGTTGGGGAGGCTGGTTTTGATGTTGTGCATGACAAGCCTCCAAAGCACTTCATTATGATTGGAGTCAGTGCTATGGGACGGTAGTCGTTTAGACAGGACACAGGTGATTTATTTGGTACCGGTATGATAGTCGTGGATTTGAGACATGTGGGGATGACTGCCTGGCTCAGCAAAGTGTTGAAGATTTCCATTAGGACATCTGTCAGCTGTTCAGCACAGTCTTTCAGTATGCGGCCAGGTATGTTGTCAGGACCTTTGGGAGGTGTGCAGCCTTGCATTTCAAACCGTGAATAAAAGTGGTTGAGTGTGGAAGGGGGTTGGAGACAGACAAGGCCTGTGGCGGGGGCTTATAGTCTGGGATGGTCTGACAGTTTTTGTGCCACAGGCTCCGTGTGTCTCTGCTGTCTGTGAAATGTCATTCTGATTTTTTCAAACCGTGAATAAAAGTGGTTGAGTGCATCTGGAAGGGATGTGTCGTTTTGCATTTTTGGCGGGGGCTTATAGCCACAGTGACATTGGCTCTTGCTGTTTTGCGGGCTGCTTAAGGCTCCGTGTGTCTCTGCTGTCTGTGAAATGATTATCTGATTTTGTCTGATCTTTGCCACAGGACAGATTGGCTCTTGCTGTTTTGCGGGCTGCAACCCCACGAACTTCTAGCAACCCACGCTGTCATCCATGGCTTCTGGTTTGCACGTGTGGTGATGGTCTTGGTGACTGTCACATCATTAATGCAGTTTTTGATGAAAGCAGTCACAGCTTCAGTGTACTCCTGCAGGTCTGTGTGGTTGTTGAAGGTGGCCGCCTCTTTAAACATGTTCCAATCTGTGTCCTGGAAGCAGTCCTGCAGTGCTGAGGTAGCATTATCTGGCCATACCGTGATCTGCTTTTGAACCGGTTTGGCAAGTTTGAGAAGTGGTCTGTATACTGGGATTAGCATAACAGAGATGTGGCCAGAGTACCCGAGGTGGGGGCTGGGTTCAGCTTTGTATGCGTTTTTCACTGTTGTATAAACAAAGTCCAGTGTGTTGTTTCCCCTTGTTGCAAAGTTCACATGTTGGTAGAACTTTTACAAAACTGTCTTTAAGTTAGCATGGTTGAAGTCGCCAGCTATGATGAAAAAGTCGTCTGGGTTATTGGTTTGTTGTTCGCTGATGGTGCTGTACAGTTCACGAAATGTCCTTAGCGTTTCGACACGGGGGAATGTACACAGCCACAATAACAATGGCCGTGAACTCCCGCGGCAGATAGAACGGTCGACACTTCACAGCCATAAACTCCACCAGTGATGAACAGTGTTTTGTCACTGCCATAGCATTGTTACACCATTCTTTGTTTGTTATACACACACATGTGAAATGCCGCCCCCGCGAGTCTTACCAGATAGTGATGAATCTCTGTCCGCTCGGCAGCAGGAAAGTGCGTGAAGCTGAATGGCGGAGTCCGGGATGTTGTCGTTTAGCCATGTTTCAGTGAAAACAACCACACAACAATCCCTTGTCTCACGCTGTGTAGACCGACTGAGTTGAATTAAGTCCAGTTTATTTTCCAGAGAGCGAACGTTTGAGAGCATGAGTGATGGAATCGCTGGTCTAGTGGGGTTAGCCTTTAGCCTAGCTCGTATACCTCCACGCTTGCTGCGCTTCTATCCCCTCTCACACCGCCGGCGTGGCAGCTTTTTGCGGGTAGCGTCAGTAGGCGAGGCCATGGTCTCTGGGTTCGGCTTCAGCAGCAGACAGAGGCCTTGTAGCTTCTCAGTAGTCACCAGTGAAAGCTGATGTTTGTACACACTGCCGATTTCCAGGAGGCTCTGGCGATCATAGATGTGTTTCCGAGTGTTTGTCTGATGATTTTGCGATAAAGTCAGACAGTTTGAAGACGAGGAGACGAGACTAACAGACATAAAAGCACAGTTTTTGGGACCCGGAGTAGCCGCTGCGCCCAAACGCACCACCATCTTTGAACATTACGTGCTATCACAAGCGCAGCAGTCATTTACATCACTCATAAATCACATTAAACCAATCAAATACGGCTTTGGCGGGACAACAATTTGTTCTGGCGGCCGCCAAAAAATTTTCAATGGAGGAAAAACCCTGAGTCTGAAGTCTGACTAATACGGCAGTGTCCGTCAACAGTCGTGGGTGTGGTTTGTAAAATGTGCAGTCACATTTTACGGATTCAGCGAACAGCTTGTTCTGATGATTTATGGGGATTAAAAAAGGAGCGGATGGATTTTTATAATTATATGGTACACACTCTGCCAACGCACATTTATGTTCAAACAACATGTAAAAGTAAATTTTGCATACTAGGTGCCCTTTAAACCGAATTTAATTATTTCTTAAGGATCATATGACAGACTGAAGACTGTTTTAATGATGCTGAAAATTCAGCTTTGATGACAGGAATAAATTACATTTTAATATATGTATTACAAAAGAAAATTATTATTAATGCTATTTCAAAATATTGCTGTTTTAATGTGTTTTTTATCAAATAAATGCAGTCTTGGTGAGCATAGGAGACATGTTTCCAAAACATGCACCTTTTGTCTCTCTGAGAGAGTTTGTCACTCACTGTCTGGTTGTTGACAGATCCTGCCCTGAGAGCCTTTCCCTTGAGAGAAACGGCTGACAGTTTTAGAGAGGGCCAAAGAAGTGATGTTGTGTGAGAGTTATGGATGAATGCCTGAGGTGAGAATGATTTTAAAAGCAGCTGAGATGCAGAAGTCTGTTCAGTTAAGGATTACACTGAGTGAACGTGGCAGAGGGGAAGGTGGAGCAGAGACCTCAGATGACTTAGTGTTATTAATAATCTGTAAGAGTGATAGTAGTAGTAGCTATCTCAAACTATAAAAAAGGCGTAAAAATTTCCAAAATCATTTGTAAGTCAGTAAATAAAGTTTTATTTGTGTTTTTAGTCTCTTCTGCACACCAAAGCTGCATTTATTTGATCAAAATAGAATAAAAACAGTAATATTGTGAAATATAATTACAATTTAAAATAATGGTCTTTCTATTCTATTAAGATGCAATTTATTTGTGTGATGGTAAAGCTGAATTTTCAGCATCATTGCTCCAGTCTTCAGTGTCACATGATCCTTCAGAAATCATTCTGATATGATGATTTGCTACTCAATAAAATATTTAGTATTGTTATCAACGTTAAAAACAATTCTGCTGCTTGATGTTTTTGTGGAAACTGTGATAATTTTTTTCAGGATCCTTTGGTGAATAGAAAGTTCCAAGAACAGCATTTATTTGAAATAGCAAACTTTTGCAACAATGTAAGATTCTTTACTGTCAATTTTGATCTATTTACTTAGATATTATACTGAGGGGTTAAATCCCGAACCCTATATATGAGCAATAGTAATAGTGATATTTGCCTTAGCAAACACCATTGGTTTAAAAAAAAAATACAATTCTATCTACTTGGCCTAATTTTTTGTAAGAACAATATTCTGACACTTGCTGATGTAAGTGATGCTTGTGATTAAAATAAATTACATATAAACCAGCTGACATGACTCACACATCTAAAAGTTTTTATCGTCATGGAAAAAATTAGTGTCACCATTTTTAATATTGTGTGCCTTTTTTGATGAATATATTTCTCATATAGGAATATATAGTAAACATCTCCATGTTTGTTCCATATATATTAAATATTTCTCACATTAAGCCATAAAAAACAAAAATGCATTTAAAAAAATATTTATTTTGAATTATACCACAGGGTCGTTGAATACTTGAATCTGATTGGCTGACAAATGTTCTGAGGTGTGCAATTATTTTCAGGGAAACGCACGACGAACGTAGTTCTTCAACCGCATTACATGACCATATCACTTCGCCAAATGAGTTTCTGTTATTTCAAAGGTCTTACAACAGAAAAATAACCAAAACCCACAATGACACTGGCCAAACAAATACATACAGTAAACAAAAGGATAAAATAGACAGATCTTGTCCATGTTTTTGCCACAAAATTAAGTTTTATTATGTACGGAAAGCACATAGCCTACTCTCTCTCTCTCTCTCTCTCTCTCCCGCTCTCGGTCTCTCCCTCACAGACACACATATAGTTTGCACACACCTTAACATACGCACTAATATAATTAACACTACTCTGACGATTTTATCAGTAAGTTTAAGAACTTAAAAACTACATGACTTTTCACAAGCGATGAAGCAAAAACGGCTCTGTTCGTGAAGAAAATTAACTTAAAGTCTCACTAAAGACATCACTGCCGATCACTGACACACAGAGGTAACATTAACTCTCTCTCTCTCTCTCTCTCTCTCTCTCTCTCTCTCTCTCTCTCTCTCTCTCTCTCTCATAACTTAGTTATTAACTGTATTAACTGCATTAGTCTGCTATCAATGGCTCAAGCGTCCGTTGCGGATTAAAATGATGATTTGGAATTAGCAAGGGAGGCGTTGGATGAGATGCGGAAGAAATAATCCTACTCACAATAGTGATTGAAGAAGAAAAACCCAACGAATGCCTTGAAATAAATCATTTGATCGATGTCTTTAAGTGTGGCAACCGAAGTATGAGCGGAATAATTGACTCCGAGCCGTTGAATTATTAGAAAAATAATGCACACCGAGGTGCACTAATGAACACTAACTCCGCTTCACGTTGTGATCGCATCACCACCTCGGGCGTGCATTATTTTTCTAATAATTAAATGGCCCTTCGTCAATTATTCCTTACATAATTTTCACTCAGAAAATGCTAGCAAATTTCACAAGAAAAACAGATAGTAACATTGATTTAAGTGTGAAATTCAAATAGTATTTTCTTGTAAAATGTACTTCAATAATCTATTTATGACTTTAAAAAAATATATATTTTTGAGAAACAAAATGAGTCATGTATATAATGCTGCTAATTAACTCAATAATTCCAGCATCATCAAAGACAAAAATATTTTTAATAAAGCAATGCAACATTTAGCATTGTTTCTTCATGGGGACACTGTTAGAAGAAGTGCTGTACCCAACAGGCCATTAGTAGGAGACTGCAAACTAACACACCGCAGTGCTCTCGCCTTAATGCAGGTGATTACCAAACAGGCTTAGGGTGTGTAGGAGTAAACAAAAGTATGCAAACTGACAGCCGGAGCCCGGGGACAGGGACCCAAACTCAGTGTGATGGTAAACAAAAAGTATGCGCAGTGACAGCCGGAGCCCGGGGACGCAGACTGGCGTGTTTGCGTGTGTTTTCTTGAGTCACTCGTTGGGACGGGCTTGCAGGAATAGCGGATCTGGAATATGTAATGAAGTGCGTTTTTCAGGAACAGCCTGAGTCGTCAATGATTCACTGTAACAGACATGGAGATGTACACTCACATGTGATTATAGCTGCCATACAAATGCTGAATGAATGAAAAAAGATTCGTTCTCCAGGGCACGCAAGAACCGTACGAAGTTGCTGCTGCGTCCCAGTTCTGTCGTACGGTTTCCATAACAATAAATAATGCAGCCGACTGCAGCCTGTTCTCATTGGTTGGGACGCCATGTCTCTGGAAAAACAGGTCAGCTCAACCGCAAGCCTGCACCATTGAGGAAACACACACCTCCCAAAGTTCTTAGAGGAGTTGCGAAAACCACTGATCTACCGAATCGCTCAGAAATAGTTCCTAAAAATGTCGTTTACTCAACCTCATGTCATGTTCCAACCCTGTATGTTATTTTTTGCAGCACAAAAGTAGAATTTTTGGAAACTCTTTGTGCAGCTTTTTGAATGCATGAGTTCATGACAGAAATGTTTTGGGATAAACGTTAACCTTAAATCTTAATCGGTAGCGGTTAATGTCCTCTAGTGTTGAGTTTCTCTGGTCTTCTTCTGGTAAAGCTGGCTGCACGGTAGACGATTTTCAAATCTTAACCGATTTTAAAACCATGGGAGACCACCGACATGTGGTCAGAGATGTGGTCTCCTGGCGCTCGTTCTGTTTCACAGTGAAAAACATAGTATAGAAAAGAATATGGGTGATGTTCTCTAGTTTCGTGGCATGTTTGTGGCTGCCAGGTTTCAGCTATAGAACCACGCAACATCCAGTGAGTGACGCTTGCTCGCTCTCATTGGCTATCGCGGGTATCACGTCAGAGGCAGCCCGATCTCAACATGTTTGACATTTACGATTCGAGTTCGGCGACGCTCCGTCTCGATCAGGAGCAGATAAATAATCATAATGACACCACACAATAGAGGATTCTTGGGTAAAAAATCGGGCCACACCCCCCGATCGTTCAGGGGTGCAAATCGGGCTTAAAGTTGGTGAATCAGAAGAAGGTCAGTAGGTTGGTAGTCTCCCGTAGCCAGGCCTTCAGACTGATGGCTGAAGGTCTGGAATAGATGGCCGCTTTCATTGGCCAAGACCGTCCATGAGCAATGTAATTATATATTATACTATTGAGTCTTTTTGTGGGATTTATGTACACACAGTAATGTGTGAAAAGTGTCTAGAGCGAATATAGGGAAGTGTTGTTACTACAGATGGTTTGGACAGGACAGGCACTCACCTGTGTGTAGCACACTTTGAATTGTATAAAAAAATTCTCAGAGAGTTTTTTTCTGTGATGTGGTAAGGTTGGGGGGGGGGATGCGATGGTCCATGTTTCAGGAGGTAGTAGTTTGTATGGGGTTTCAGAGAGGGGGCGGGGGTGGATTTGAGTCAGGGCTCTCACAGCCTGGAAAAAAAAAAGCTGTTGAGCATTCTGGCAGAGCGGGCTCTGATGCTCCGTAGCGTCTCCTGATGGTAGGAGATGGAAGAGACTGTGGGAGGGATGGATGGGGTCCTTCACGATACTGGTAGCTTTACTGGAGCATTGTGCAAGGAAAATGTGTCCGGAGGATGGAGGGGAGAGGGGGCACGATGATCTTTGCAGCTGTGTTCACTGTCCGCTGGAGGGTCTTGTGGTCTGCTGCACTACAGTTCCCGTACCAGACAGTGATGCAGCTGGTCAGCACACTCTCAATGGTTCCCCTGTAGAAAGTGGTGAGGATGGGTGGAGGGAGACTTGCTCTTTTCAGCCGGCGGAGAAAGTGTAGGCGCTGTTGCGCCTTCTTGGAGAGTGATGTAGTGTTGGTGGTCCAGGTGAGGTTCTCTGTGATGTGCACCCCCAGGAATTTAGTGCTGCTGACTCTCTCCACAGTCGAGCTGTCGATGGTCAGTGGGGGGTGGTCAACAGAGTTTCTCCTGAAGTCCATCACAACCTCCTTTGTCTTACTTACATTGAGGGACGGTTGTTAGCACCCACACCATTCAGCCAGCTCTGCCACTTACTCTCTGTAGATTATGCAGTTTTCATCGTTTGTTGTTGATGATGACCTACCACTGATGTGTCATCGGCAAACTCGATGATGTGGTTGGAGCTGAACTTGGCAGTGCATGTCAGTGTTTGACCGACATGTCAAACAACCAATCATAGTTCGTTTCGTTTAGCGTCATGTTTCGGGGCGTGGAAATGTCGCCACAATAAAAACCGGTGTGTGAAACTCTCGGGCGTATTTTAAAGATGCTATGCCGCAAACTTTAAATATTTCACATACTTTTGAAAATCCATCGTATAGTTGACCCTGATAAGTGTTCGTCGTCACATTTGTAAACATGGCGGCTTTCTTCTTCCGTGAGGGGGTTTGGTGCCACGGCAGCTTTGTTTCCAGGCAGAATGTTAAAGAACGCGACACACACATCTCCCGGAAATCCTGTAATATTCAACCAGTCAGATGACGACTTCCTGAAGTGTTTCCATAAAAGTGAGCCATATGCATCAGA
>JAPDDN010000146.1:0-74836 GCA_027422405.1 Ptychobarbus kaznakovi | reverse complement strand
GGATACAGTTACCATATTTTCTGGATTCCATCTTTGAGAAAAGTAGAGGCAGCAAAACTCTGCTGGAGACAGCAGATTTATGATTTACAGTATAAATATTACAAGAACACACACACACACACAATTATTTTATGACACATATACACCTCTGACATCCATACCAACACACACACACACACACACAATGTATCTAATTTACTCTATAATATACAGAAGCAGAAAACCGGAATAAAGCCAGTATTTGCTTTATAGACCAAACCTGAGAAAATGGCACCATCTGGTAAAAAAAATTGTTGAAGCCTTGCCACCAGAATGGAAGTCTATTAACAGAAAATGCATGATTTTACAGTTAAATTATGCAGTTTTAATGGGAGCATTTTTGTCCAAAAGCTCCTGAAAGGAACTATTTTGTGTATCTAGTGAGAAATAGATTTATTTAAGAAAATGGGGTTGAAATAATAAAATTCCAATAAAAATACACACCTGTGCCAAAATGTACGCAGCTGGCAATAACACAGGCAAAATTATTTAAGAAAAACTAAACCAAAAATGTCCAAATGGTCGCACAAGGGTTAATAACTGCCAAAACTACAACAGCAACAGTAGGATACTTACAATGGAAGTAGATGGGCCAGGCAATGACTTTATACCTGTACACAGATTAAAATGTTTACTGACCGTGTCTGTGTAAAGTTATATCCAGTTTTTAAATTCCATTTACTTTCACATGCCATGCATTAAGGGTTCCACCAAACTCCTTTAGGTAGCCTTTAGTAATGCATTAGTACGTTTATAATTATGCCTAGAGTTTTGTGGAGCTGGGCCTGTAGACAAACTCAACTCATTGGTTTTAAGTTCAAATTAATGTATGTTTTAGTCGATTGTTTAAGTGCCCTATGAAGTAGACTTCACAAGTGAATGCTCTATCTGAAGTGAGATGCCAATCCAGGAGCGAACATGTTCACGTTACACATTGAAATTTTCATCAATTTTTTAATTGTCCGGTAGCACACAAATGTATTAATGGTGGTGCATCTAATTGAGTGACAATTGCAAACATACACATTCATTTATGCACCAGTAAAATAATTAACACGTTTTACTTCCAAATGAAATAACACTTAATTTAACTGGAATTGTTTTCTGAACAAATCAATATTGTGAGTTCCTCCTTAACATGTTTAATTGTTGGATACATACCACTCTGAGGCTATCATCCCTGCTGAAAAAATCGATAGAAGTCTGCCTAAAACACAACAGAAAATGTCATGATTTAATGGTTATAATGGGAATTGTATTGGTTTTAATGGAAACTATAATGGTGTCTACTGGTATGCGATGGATTCTATTGGTGGGATGTTAAATCCTATTGGAAAAATGCCCAAAATACAATAGAAAATGTAATGGGTTTAATGGTTATAATGGGAATTGTATTGGTTTTAATGGAAACTGTAATGGTGTCTACTGGTATGTGATGGATTCTATTGGTGGGATGTTAAATCCTATTGGAAAAAATGCCCAAAACACACACAAAAAAATGAATTTTGTAATGGATTTACTGGAAAAAGCTAATGGTTTATAATAGTATTTTAATGGAAACCATTTGAATATCTGTGATGGTTTCTATTGGGCGTCTATTGTTTTTTTTTTGCAGGAATATTTGTTCGTGCTTAGCCTAAATACAGGTTAAATAAAGACATGGCGAATATAACGAAATTTCGCTTTTTTATGCCTTGTTTTAATTCCACAAGATTCAAACGGGCATGTGTCACACGTGGCTTCTTCCCGCGCAGTCATTTTGAATGTTAACGGACGTTACACGGTCACGCTGCTGAGGACGCGCATCTCTGGACGGTAAGTGATCTGGAGATATGATGATGATAATTATGTAAAATTAGGCGTATCAGTAGTATTCAGTGCAATTCTGGATGTCATATGACACATAACTAGTAGACTACTTGCTGACATTTCACATTTAAGTGACATTTAAATGACCAAAAACAATTAACAATACTAATGTTGATATGACTAATATTAAATTCACCTTAAAGCTACATGGATATTATTTGCCTTTCTAAAAGGACTAACCCTTTCCTCCCATAGAAAAGAGTTATACAAATAATTTACATGGCTTAATAAATTAAGAACGTATTAAAAGACAAAACTCAGTATACACTTTATTAATGTTGCAAACTAGATTTACAAGTTAGCAGATGTGCTCAGAATATGAAAGCAACGCTCAAAGTTCACATTATGCATATTCCTCCCATAGAAAACCAAGTAAAGTTTGACGAAAATGGCTAATTGACAGTTCAATATTTTAATTTTAATTTGTTAGTTGAACTTTTCAGAAAAACTCTTGCATATGAAGAACATTTTATTGATGTAATCTATGATACGAGCCCTTGAATGTGTTTATCTTGACTGCGGTTGAGTCCCAGAGGAATGTTTTTCCTTCAAGAGCTCCAGCATGTGAGCTATTAAAGCCTGTCTGATAGCAGCTGATTCCGGAGAGAGCAGCACTTTGAGCTTTCCAATCGGATGGACCTTCCCGCTCTGAAGTGAAGAGGGCCGAGCGTCTTATCAGCGTTCCCAGGCCGGACACAGCATCCTCTTGAGAAGACCTAGTTCTGAAGCGCTGAGCTGCTTATCAAGAATGGCCTTGTGTAGTGTCGCCATTATTAGACCGTCAATCACGGTCTGGGCTCATGAGCATTTTGGTTGGAGAAGCTGCTCTATGGCACTGACCATTGATGACCACTCAGCAGAACTGGATGCCCTTTACAATCTCCTGTTTCTCTTCACTTGTGTTTTTGCCATGCGGCACTGTTTGGATCGTTCAGTAGCTGGAGGGATGTTTTCTGTTAGTTCTTCTAGAGCTGATGGCACCTGATGATTGACGTTAGGAGTGAACACATGGTTAATTAACTCTAAACACACCCCTGCTTATCGAAATGTATTCGAATTTATACAACAGTGTTATGGCAGACGTCCAAATCCTCTATAATTTTAAAAATAATACTGTTTTGTGTCACGGAATGTAGTTTTAAGAGCATTTTAGGCGAGAATGTACTTGTTTGAACTTTAAATACGTGGTTTGTTAATAAAGATAACACCTATTTGAAAATTTGCTTCGATGTTTTCGGACATTTGAGCTCCAGGGTGTCAGCGGCGTTCAATGCTCATGAACCCACAGAGAGAGCGCTTCACCTCGGGCAGATCTTCTGGAGTTTACCGCTGGTTCTGATGTCTCTATAGGGGTTAAACATGTGATATATTTCATTTAGGGTAAATCTAATGGGCAGTCTTTGGTCTCATTAATCTATTATAGGGCCCTATGAAATCCGTTTAATATTTTTCCCAAATTCCCCAATTTATTTATTTTTTTGACTCCTTTTTAATGGTCAAATTAAATGTCATTAATCAAAAAGCATGTCTAATTAATTAAAATCATGAAACTTATACAATTTAACATTAATTTATTAAAAGTGTAACAAAAATACTGTATACTACATATATTGTATACTGTATATATACTACTATGTTACTGTATCGCGTCCCTTGTCAGTGTCGTGTGCTTGCTTGGCCATTTATTGTGATTAACAGGAAATTGTGTTCAGCTGAATTGGAGTAGTATTTTGTTAGATGGGTATAAAAAGCTTAGTTTACCGCGGCAGCCGTTGTGTGAAGCCCTCCTTGCGTGAAGCCGAAGAGTGTAAAGACCATCGACTCTACCGTACGACTCCACCGGACAGGGACACCGGCAAGGGATATAAGTATCGCTTTTTATTTATCCTCTTTCTTACTGCTTGTTTCACTTCTGTTTTAGTTTTTATAACTAATTCTTACTATGTGTAAGTTGTTGTTTGTTAGCATGTGTTTTTGACAGTGTTCTTTTTTAGGATTACTGATAAAGTACTGGCATTTGATTTATCTATTTTAATTTTACATAAATTATGTATGAATTTCATATGTCTTTATAGGTATTTACTTTAGTTTTAGTTTTAATACATTGTATTTATTTTAGTAACGTTACTTCAACATACTGCATGGAAATGAAATACCTTATATATATATATGGGGTGTTTGGCTTAGTGTCATGTTAGATTCATTTTTATACTCATACCTTTGGTTGTTTTAATATTTTGAAATGTTTTTAGCTTTATTTTTTGTTTTCATTTAAATGTTAAGTTTTGAAATGTTGTTGTATGCATTTGTCATTTTATTTAATTTCTCAATTTTCTTAAATGTGTGTGTATATATAGTATTTATAGACTTGTAACTTATAGTTTTAGTTACTTTTTCTTATTTGTAAGTCGCTTTGGATAAAAGCGTCTGCTAAATGACTAAAAAGTAAAAAAAAAGTAAAAATGACATGTTTAGGGCCGTATTAAATGTTGTTTTTTTTTTCGCACCTTATGTTTTATTGTTACCAAATTCTGTGTTTTAGCACGTCTAATTATTAGAATACATACACATAATTTTTTTTAATTCTTACAGTATTCTTATGAAATGTTTTTTCATTCCTTCAGAAATTCTGTGTTGTGTGTTTAAATTTTACTGGTTTTCAGATGAAGGCATAAAACATTGATTTAAAATATAATTTTTAATTAAACATAAAAAAATTTGGCAAATAAAGGGGATTTACTATTAAAATTAAATATTTTAATGATTTTTTCTTTAAAAAATAAAGTTGTATTATTTTTCAACAGTAGTAGTAGTATTACGCACATTCTACTCAATAGTAATATATCTATTTTCTTTAATAAATTAATCCGGACTTATATTTTGACGGGTTGCCGTGAATAGTTCTGTGTGTATATGATACGAGGCTAGTTTAGACTTTTATTTTGACGGATGTTGTGCCGTGAATGTTCTGTGTGTATATGATTATGAGGCTAGTTTAGACTTTTATTTTTGATGGGAGTGCCGTGAATAGTTCTGTGTGTATATGATACGAGGCTAGTTTAGACTTTTATTTTGATGGGTTGTCGTGAATAGTTCTGTGTGTATATGATAAGAGGCTAGTTTAGACTTTTATTTTGATGGGTTGTCGTGAATAGTTCTGCGTGTATATGATACGAGACTAGTTTAGACTTTTATTTTGACGGGTTTCGTGAATAGTTCTGTGTGTATATGATACGAGGCTAGTTTAGACTTTTATTTTGAGGGTTGCCGTGATAGTTCTGTGTGTATATGATACGAGGCTAGTTTTAGACTTTTATTTTGGACGGGTTGTCGTGTATAGTTCTGTGTGTATATGATGAGGCTAGTTTAGACTTTTATTTTGACGGGTTCGTGAATAGTTCTGAGTGTATATGATATGAGGGGTTTTAGACTTTTATTTTGATGGGTTGCCGTGAAATAGTTCTGTGTGTATATGATACGAGGATTTTAGACTTTTATTTTGATGGGTTGCCGTGATTAGTTCTGTGTGATATGATACGAGGCTAGTTTAGACTTTTTTTTGACGGAGTTGCCGTGAATAGTTCTGTGTGTATATGATATGAGGCTTGTTTAGACTTTTATTTGACGGGTTGCCGTGAATAGTTCTGTGTGTATATGATCTGGGCTAGTTTAGACTTTTATTTTGACGGGTTGTCGTGAATAGTTCTGTGTGTATATGATATGAGGCTAGTTTAGACTTTTATTTTGATGGGTTGCCGTGAATAGTTGCCTTTTATGATGGCTGTTGAAGTGTATTAAATATTATTATTCAATAAATAACGTTTATATAAATAATAGTAGTATCTAGTACTGGTAAACGGTGTGTGTGTTCATATGGTGATTTTAGTTTCATTGCTCCGCCACTAGATGGCGACAACAGACTGTTTTATGAGTCAGCAGGAAAGACTTTTAAATTGAAAAATACTAAAGTGCAGTTTTGAGCAATGAAGTTATTTTTTCTTTCAAAAGCAGCTTGTAAGCAGCCAACGAATGCACTGTGATCAGGAATCACCCTTAATAGATGAACGGATAGTACGAGCCTGTTTCAAGATAATTGTGGATGTGATTGAGCTGAAAAACGAATGCTGCATCAGATGAAGGTAATCAGTCACACTTGCTCATAATACTATCGCTTTTAAGCGTTTCGGCTTGGGCTCAGCTGTTCAAAACTTTAGATTTGAATCTGTGGCGGAAGGAACAAATGAAGGCTTTAAAGACACTCAGTTGTTATGTTTTATGTATTTACACACTCGTGCTGTTGAACTGTTGTATAAATGCAATATCACACTCGTAGACGTGCTATATGGCTGTATATCGGCACGCTGTGTGATATTGCTCATATGTCGGATGCGTTATGATGATGATGTTGTGGTTCATCCCAGTTTTATTTTGTGAATATGTTTGAGCGTTCTGTTGTAAAACAATATGGACAGTCGTTGTAGAAATAATGTGCATGGAGGCTTCATAAAGACACTGAAGGTATATATCAGCAGCGATTATCTCTTGAAAATGTGTATTTCTGCATCAGAATATCATAAAGAGATAACATAAACACCGCTCGGTGTTCACTACCACTTAAAAGTCTGGGGTCAGTAAGATGTTTAATGTTTTCAAGTCTACATTCATTTATTTGATCAAAAAATGCAAAATATTATTTCAATTTATAATAGTTTTGTATTTGATTATGTGTTAAAATTTTGAATTTTATGCTGATTACTCTAGTGTCATCTTCAGAAATCATTATAATATGCTGATTTGCTGCTCCAGAAACATTTATGATTGTTATTAATGTCGTGCTGCACAATGTTTTTGTAGAGACGGTGATACATTGTATTTTTCAGAATTCTCAGATGAATAGAATGTTCCAAAGAACAGCATTTATTTGAACATTGTAACATTCTAAATGTCACTTTTGACTTTTAATGTGTCGCTGCTGAATAAGTATCGATTCTTGAATGCATGATGTAGCGCTGCTTTAGATGCTTGCATGAAGCCTGCAAACTTTCTCTTGTTTTCTGGCCTCGCCGACATCATCTAGCTGCTGGACAACGTTTTGATTTAAACATGTACTGCTGTGGTTGATTTGGCCACAAGGTGGCAGTATTGAGCAAAGAAAGGAACACACATGATGTTGGGAAGCATGTATTTCTGAGCATGCATCTTGTGATCCAGCTTCTTGTTCTTGTAGATCTCAAACCTGACCAGGTCTGTGAGAACGTGTCCGAGTCAGATCAGCATTTGAGGACTTGTTTTGTGTTTTTGTTTCTCTCTGATGATGTGATCATGGCATCCCCTACACACTGAGATCCTAATAACGCTGGAGGAATTGAACTCTGCTTACCACGTGTCAGTGACGCATGAATCACGAGCCAAACCTCCTCAAGTCTTTTGTCCCACTGCGATAAATCCTGATACACCCTATTAGACAGAAGAAGTCAATGTGAAAGCCAGGCCAGGCATTTAGTAACAGCATGTGGTGAGAGAATGTGCTACGTCTGCTCACCGGAGAGTTCTCGGCACGCAAGGGACCTTTTCCTCTCTCCGTCCGCTCTTTTGTGCGAGCTCGGCTTGCTTTTATAACCTGCTTCGGTGACTGCGTCGGTTAACTATGATGTGGTTGTTCATTGGGATCAAACGCGAAATGCTTTTTTCTGTGTTTGAGGCTGATTCAAAACACAGAGCTGAAGATCGCAGATGTTTTGCCAGCACTGGTTAAAGGAATAGTTTGTTTACTGACACGTCGTACACCATCCAGGTGACTTTTATTCTTCAGTAGAACACTTAAGAAGATTTTACGCTCAAAACGTGCTCCTTGGTGATTCATATAATGAGAGTCAATGGGTGCCGTCACTTTAAGAGTCAAAAAAAGCATATCAGGCAACGTGAAATGAATCCTCGTGGCTCCTGATGATATATTGAGGTCTTATGAAGTGAAACAATCAGTCTGTGCAAGAAACAGTACATTATTTACAGCATTATCAGCCGTAATCCACAGCCTCCTCTTTGCTGTTCTACCTTTTGGATGGTCTGACAGTGAGTTAATTAACAGCTAGGGCTGGGCGATATGGCCAATTTGTCTAATTCACAAAAAATCATATTCACGATCTAAATCGTACTTAAAAAAAAATAGTTCAAAACAAGTTTTAACTTTATTTTGTTTTGAATCTGGATTTCCATCCCGCTTGGGGTGAAAGTGCAACAGAAACAAGCCAAGATGGCATTTGTAAACAGTGAAAATGTAAAATAAAATGTGTTTTCTTTAAACAAAAGTTTAGCATCTTGCTATTCTGTAGATGGGAGGTAGTTCTGATAAAGTGCATTAAATATCAGTGACTGTAGGTTGTTTTTGGTGGGACGATGATGAATGAATATGATGAATATCAAACATCTAATCTTGTATAATGTGTTGTGTTGACGCTCCATAGCTTTAAAGGTACAATACGTTATGGTACAATAGTTTCCACAATAAGAAATGTGAAGCTTGATGACGCTATGACGGAGAATGTTCACGAATGTGGTAATGGATAAATTTTTTATAAACAGCGAATACATTGAATGTGAGCACAAAATTTACATTGTCAAAGAACATTATGACTGACGTTTTGGGTGAATTATATCTTTAACAAGATGAATCTCACGAAACCTAAGGTTGCAATGTTTAAATTGGAAAAATATACAATAATTAAGAAATGATGTTACTGAGGAGATAGCAAGAGCCCATGTAGTGTTTCTTTTCTCTTGCTGTTGTGTTTTTGCAGAGATGTGGATGATGGATTTTTGCATGGATTCATTCAATTATTATTATGAGTTCAAACCAGTATTAAATGTGACCCCGGAGCACAAAACCAGTCATAAGGGCTACATTTTTTTAAATTGAGATGTATGCATCATCTTAAAGCTGAATAAATCATAAATCCATTGATGTATGGTTTGTTATGATCGGACAATATTTGAAAAAAATCTAAATATTGAGAAAATCACCTTTAAAGTTGTTCAAATTAAGTTCTTAGCAATGCATATTAATAATCAAAAATTAAGTTTTGATATATTTATGATAGGAAATGTACAACATGGAACATGATCTTAATATCTAATGATTTTTGGCATAAAAGAAAATTAATAATTTTGACCCATGCAATGCATTATTGTCTATTGTTACAAATATAGCTGTGCTGCTTATGACTGCTTTTGTGCTCCAGGGACACATTTATGGTTCAAAACTCACATGTGACAGAAATGTAGTTTGGATCAAAACATTAAAAATCATATTGCATGCAGAAATCTGACAGTTGCTGTTCGTGTCAGCTTCTAAACTCTGCATTTTATATTAAAAACAATATTTATCGATATAAGTATGACAAGTAGATATTTGTGTTTTATGTTGTAGTCAATACTGTAAATGCATTGATTTGTTTGATTATGTTTAATGCGTGTGTGTAATTAGTGACCTTTCTTCCTCTGAAGCTGCTTGTGTGTTTGTCAATGTCGCTCGTTTACCGTATGTTTATTAATATTATTCTGTCAGATACTGTATATTATCTCTACTGTTACCTCTGTTTGGCGTCTCTCTGCTTGAGGCTGTCATTGTTGCTGTTTTAGAACATTTAAATGTATCGTTTATAATATTTTTGTGAAGAAATGTAACTAATCATTAAGCTTATTTCCTAGCATTTGTAAACTTTAACGTACTTAGGATGAAATCTTGCCCGTTTTCTCCCTGCAAGCAAAGCCGTTTGATATTAAACGCTTTATTAATGTCTCACATAAGGGAGAAATAATAAACTTTCAGCATCAAGATTGTAGGTTTAGCCTTATTTGAATGAATAGTGTATAGTAATCATTCTTAATCATCTTAGGTGTGAGAAATATTCCACGTAGTTATTATACAGGAATAATAATTATAAAAAAGCATATCACACTGTTGATACTAGTTTATGCTAAAAATGCAACTAAGTTTCAGTAAATCGATACATAATGTATTGGAATATGCTTCCAGTTTCTGCTCAATAACATAAATGTAACGATGTTAAACACACGGAGTTAATATTAAACAGTAACATTGACAGCGCTGCTGCTACTTTGTATATCAATTAAGAATTTAGGCATAAATCATATATTACATTGTGTCTCTGGAGCACAGAAGCAGTCATAAGCAGCACAGCTATATTTGTAGTACAATACATTGTATGGGTCAAAATTATACATTTTTCTTTCATGACAAAAATCATTAGATATTAAGATCATGTTCCATGAAGATATTCCTACCATAAATATATCAAAATTAAATTTCTGATTATTAATATGCATTGCTAAGAACTTCATTTGAACACCTTTAAAGGTGATTTTCTCAATATTTAGATTTTTTTTCAAATATTGTCCGATCATAACAAACCATACATCAATGGAAAGATTATTTATTCAGCTTTCAGATGATGCATACATCTCAATTTTGCAAAATTTCCCCTTATGACTGGTTTTGTGCTCCAGGGTCACATATTGAAATGAGTGATTAATGATTTAATACAAGGTGTGTTCTGATGTTATTGATCAGAATATCTCTTGAAAAGGTCCAGATGTGTAAGTCTTCTCACAGACACTCATGTTAGTAACCTAGATCCCTGCAGCACATTGAAAACATGCTTCATTGGAAACTAGCACTAGAACTAGTTGAAAACGGATGGGTAAATTGTGCTGAAGATGACTGATAGCATGTTTAAAGTGTTCAGTATATTTTGGGATCATGGGATATTTTCTAGATGTTCTGTGGACTGGTTTCTCTTTGGCTTGAGTGACCGTGAATCTCGTTCCACTGGGTGGCAGTGTGACCATTGCCTCTACATAACCTGCGTTAATACCAAGCAGCAACCTCCGGCTCTCTCTTGTGAAATCAACACGGACTAAAGCTGTAATTCATCGACTGGCCGCTAGAGGCGGGCTCCGAAAGGGAGTCAGTACCATAGACCCCCCCCCCATGTTAAAATACCCAACTTTACAGCAGAAAAAGTATGTTTACAGCCTTGTGCAAAAAGTGGTTTTGGTCTATATTGCTAATTTTGCCCTTCATGATAACTGTGTTTTTTATAACTCATCTGTTTAAATTATATTAAGCCTTTAGGTGCTGCATAATTAAGGGCGTGGCCACTTGAGTGACAGGTGGAATGTTGCTGCCTCGTGCTAGGTGGGTGTGGTTTCAGCAACTAGCTCCACCCACCTCTGCACATTTTCGATTATCCGGGAGTGACGCGCTGCCAAGACAACTCCGCCCACTTTGAGCTTCAGAAACCGGCAGGTGACGTCATGTCCATTTTTTTTACAGTCTATGGTTAACACTCTAATACTAGTGTTTTTTAGAGTGTAGCACTTAAAACCTGTAAAAGTCAGATTTTCATGAGTGTGCGATGACCTACCTTTGATTAATTCATCCAAACTTTGATAAATTCCATGACAATCCGCGTTATACACTACATTACGTTCTTATGACCGCGTTTATCATAGGGCCCTATACCCCACTGACCACCGGCGCGGTTCGAGGGGGCTGGGACCAAGATGCTGGACATGTTGTGGAAGTGTGTGGTGGACGTGGGCAGACAGGACATGACCTCTGAGAGGAAGTCCTGCGGTCAATCACACCAGAACTGCAGCAATGATCAAACCCCAACCAACAGCAGCAGCGTATGAATCAAGCACTTCACACTCTCTATATCAAGAGTCTCTTACGCTCATTAGCTGAAGACCTCCTGAAAACCGTGCCTTGTATGAACCGAGTTTGTTCACCTATTCATTCGTTGATCTGTGGATCATGACGTCTGTATCATCGGTCAGTCTTTTGATGCTAATTTACTGGAGTGGCTTGTTACCTCTGCACTTCAAAGACGAGAGGTCAGTTCTCCAGCCAGTCCGTGAGCGCCGCTGACCTACTGGACAAATGGTCCAAAGGTCATGAATACAATCCCATAGTTTCAGGCCAGATATAGGTGCCATGATGCAACACTTCTTTCAGATAGTAGAGACTATTTAAATAGGTTTTGTAATAGAGAACAACACCAATGTGCCACGGTGCGAAATAAGACATCAAAACTTGTTTTTTTTCCCTTATTCTGTGACCGTTTTGGTTCTTTGCTTAGTTCGGGAAACTTAATTTCCAGCGATATTGTTGACTTGATTGCACAGATACTACTATAAACAAACTGAGCTGGACGATGCATCACTGATTTAACCATGAAATCACTTTTAACAGAAAATCGAGTGTTTACTGTGGTCCTTTTGCACTATTACACACTATTTTCCTGTTTGATGCTGTAAAGCTGCTTTGACTGTTAAAAGCACTAGATAATTAAATAAAGGTGACTTGACAAGCTGTAGGTCGAGCGCGCTCGTTATATCAATGTAAATTTGAAGATACATTTCTGAGGCTCTGATTGATTTCATGTAATTCTGGCGGCCCTTGAAGTGGGTCATACCATTGACATTAATTATCTGAGCAGTTAAAGTAAACGAATGCCCTACAAAACGAAGTGTTGGCCCTTAGAACTGACTTGATCAGCAGTTCTGAAGCTTTTGGGCTCCAATGTCCTAGTAGCAATATTCAGTGTCCCTAGCATCTGTTTTCAATATAATCTATGGACACTCACAAAAAAAAAAAAACTATGATAATTATCTAAATTAATATGATTAAATTTCAGGTTCAAAAAGTTTTAGGAACTGAAAACTCTTTTCGTTTTAACCGATTAATTTACATGAATTTTTTTTTTAACGAGCTTGGCTTAACTAGTAAAATGCAAACTCGTTATAAAAATGTGAATGTTGTTTCACGATTTTATTAATCTGCACTTTTACACTTTTAAAATTAGACTCCTTCATATATAAAGGTTTTTCAAGGCCTTATGAATCTTTTTTTTTTAAGGTGAATTAAAATGCATTTATTTATTGCTTTGTCAAATGTCATCTGGAGGGCCCTAGTGGGCCCCGGGTCCCTGAATGAGGTCCACTGCACTAGATGCTGATTAACGCTGCTGTAGGGGACACTAACTGATGTCAGAGTCATGCTATGTATGTGCAAGGCAAGGCAAGGCAAGGCAAGTTTATTTATATAGCACATTTCATACACAGTGGTAATTCAAAGTGCTTTACATAAAAAGTGAAATAATCATTCACAGCAATAAAAAACAAGGAGTTAAAAATAATAAAACAAGGAATTTTAAAATGATATAGAAATTGATTTAAAATGAAATTTAAAACAGTTAAATGGAATAGGATTATACATAAAATAATGCAGTCAGTTCGGACGTAGCACAGTGCTCATTCAACAAATGCACAGCTAAATAGATGAGTTTTGAGTCTGGATTTAAATGTGGCTAATGTTTTGCACATCTGATCTCTTCTGGAAGCTGGTTCCAGCTGCGGGCGGCATAATAGCTAAAAGCGGACTCCCTTGTTTTGTGTGAAATACCCTTGGGACTCGATCCTAATGATCTGAGTGGTCTGTTAGGTTTATATTCAGTGAGCATATCTGCATATATTTAGGTCCTAGACCATTGAGTGACTTTAAACGAGTAAAAGTACTTTAAAATCAATCCTAAATGTAACTGGAAGCCAGTGTAAGGACCTGAGGACTGGTGTGATGTGCTCAGATTTTCTGGTTCTAGTCAGAATCCTGGCAGCAGCGTTCTGGATGAGCTGCAGCTGTCTATGGTCTTCTTTGGAAGGAGACCATTAAAATAATCCACCCTGCTGGTGATAAAGGCATGAACAAGTTTCTCCAAATCTAATTCTTGCAATGTTTTTGAGATGATAGTATGCTGATTTAGTTACTGCTTTGACATGACTACTAAAGCTAAGGTCTGTCTCTAGAATCACCCCAAGATTTCTGACTAGATTTTTAGTTGTTTGACCCTAGAGTCAAGGTATTTGAGAACTTCATCTTTGTTTCCAAATGCAATGACTTCAGTTTTCTCCTTGTTTAACTGAAGAAACACCTTTTTAAACGCTGTTTTAATGCTTTAAATGCTGACAGATTTGTCACGCTCATTTAAAGGGGTCATCGGATGCATAATTCACTTTACTAGTTGTTTGAACATAAATGTGTGTTGGCAGTGTGTGTACACATCCATCCTATAATGATAAAAATCCACCCAGTGTTTTTTTTTAATCCTCTTTCTAAAATCAGGCTGTTTTGAGATTCCTGTAGTTCTGTACAGGCCCCTCCCACGAGAGTTGATTGACAGGTCCGTCTTACCTTAGCCACGCCCCCCTGAGTGTCCGCCTCCGGTGCAGGGAAGACCAGATGTCTCAGATTAAGCGATTGAGGTGTTTGGATGTAATAATAAATAAAGCAGTCGTTATTAACTCCAGACATCTGAGCTGCTGAAGACACAGAGTATTAATGTTTGTTTTTAAAGGGAATGCGATTTATATAAATGCATCTATGTTCGCGCGAATCATTCGTGATCCAGCTTCACCTCCAGAAGAAGTGAGTATAAAGGGTTTTTAACGAATCTTTGCAAACCGCCTTTCCTAATAATGTGCTAATCAGCAAGTTTAACGATGAATGCGGCTGAAGTAAACAGTCCCTTAGAGAGCAGTTCGGAAGAGAGGGGCGGAGTCAGCAGAGCTCATTAACATTTAAAGGAGAATGACACAAAATGGCTTCTCTGTAAAGAGCTGTTTTTGACAGGTTTAAAAAGGTGTTTTTTACACTACCATTAAGAAATTTGAACCCAACTATGTTAGACTTTTCATTAAGACCCTAACGAATTATATCAACTTGTGGAAAATGGGCATCCGATGACCTCTTTAAATATTCATGACCCATACAAAAAGTTACGCAATTCCAGTGTTCTTACAACTATTGCAGAAGTGTTTCAGATACAACTTAGTTTATAATGTAGAAGTCAGCTATTTTCTGTTCAATTGCATGACTTTGAATTCATTGGATACATAACTTTAAAGTGCAGTAAATGGTGAAACTATCCATCCTACAAACCAATGTGTTTATGATCATGATAATGAATTAAAATAACATGCTAACAAATACCCGTGTGTAATATTCAGCAGCATAACAGACTGGCTTTGTACCTCAAAGCCTCGCACGATCAGGTTACAAATAGCTCTTAAGTTAAAGTAAGTGGATGAGTTGGCGATGCACCTGCAGACTCGGATTAGCCGAGTTTGTGCATAAATTCAAGGTAATTTGATGCATTTATGTTTTTAGATCTTTTTCCGTTCCAGTGATTATCCGTTTGTTGTTCACTGAATGTAAAATGCATAATTTGGCCAATACATTTGTGGAGGCAACTATATTTGTAGCAATAGCCAACAATACATTGCATGGGTCAAAATTATAAATTTTTCTTTAATGCCAAAAATCATTAGATATTAATATCATGTTCCATGTAAATTTCCTACCGTAAATATATCAAAACATAATTTTTTATTAGTAATATGCATGGCTGAGAACTTCATTTGAACAACTTTAAAGATGATTTTTTCGATATTTCGATTTTTGCCGTTTCCAGATCCTCAAATAGTTGCATCTCAGCCAAATATTGCATAAATCTCAATTTAAAAAAATTGACCCTTATGACTAGTTTTGTGCTCCAGGGTCACATGTTTTATATCTCATTTACTCCAAGTGACTGATGCCGTAGATGTGCAGTGCATTGTTAATTTTTTTTTAAATGACAAAATATTTAGTTTTATTCTCGAGGGCTTTTTTCTTTGGGATTGTGGGGGGGGGGGGGGTTGGGGGGGGTGAGGTCCCCATGAGCCGACATCTCCAAAGTATATGTTCTAAACGGCCTCAGGATGGCAGATGGACATGATTAAATGCCTCATCTTCCTCACTTTGGTCCATAATAGGTCCCATACCTGTAAAAGCGTCATTCCGGCGCATTCACAGTTAATCCTCTTTCATTTTTAAAGCATCCATGAGTGTGTACAGAGGGCATGAATCCACCTCCTTGCGTCTGCCAGCAGCACATCTGCCCACACTCCTGGAAACACGACAGCATCTCCTCCTTCAGCATCCCGGCGCTCCTCAAGCCCGAGTATGATCTCATTCCCAATTACATCGGACCACGTCCTTCTCGTTAATTGTTAACCCTCTGTTAACGCCGTCCGAGATTCGTGCGGTGGGTCTGTGTAAGGTTGGGAAGAATCCAACACATGCCTAGCTGTTCTAGCCTTACTTAATACAATGCACGTATGGCATCATGCAACAAAAGGCCAAATCTCGACATCAAACGCTGTCATGATGTGAGTTCTCGTGCTCGGCATGGAGCAGACAGAAATGAGAATGGACCCGGTGGAGCTGTTAGAGCTGAAATCTTCAGCGAGTTACTCCGCGGCCGTGTGTTAGCGAAGGATGATGGGAGACAAAGAACAGGCGTCTTCTGCGGACGGCTCTCTCCATGACAGGACCCAAACCCTGGGCCGCAGCGTAATGGATGAGAATCTTTCCCCAGCCACTTCAAAGGCTCTAATGGGCCACTGATAACACTGTTCTACAGCATTTTTGGGTTGAGTTGAAGTGCTGCCGATTGGCACCGTGCCAGCATGCTGTAATGCTTTCAGAACCATGTCATATGCATGCATGTGCACCAGATTTTTCCAATGCATTAAATACTAAAATCATATTAGTTTATGCATTGTTACATTTTCTCAGCTTGTAGAGATTTCAGGCAAAAAAAAACATTGTTTCGAAGCAGAGCAGGTTTAACAAACTTATTTCTAATATATCTAATAATGTGCACTGATGAATATTCACTATAGAGACTAATTTGGAGCAGAACTAAAGTTATGTTAATCATTTTTATAGAATACTGTCATCAAAGACACAATTTGAAGCTAAACGCAGATATTTAAATGGACAAAGCTATGGTTACTCTACTTTAAATGCATGAATTTGATTTAAACAATATATTCACTATACACTTCATAGAGGATGCATCGTATTAGTCCTGCAGTGACCGCATGGCATACTATTTAAACCTATTACTATTAACATTTTATATAACGTTTATAGATTTTATAACTTTTTTCTCATAAATGCAAGTTTATATCTGCCTCTTGTACATTTAGGCATTGAGCAGACGCGTTTATCCAAATGAGGACAGTAGACACAATCAAATCCAACGAAAGAGCAATAATATGCTGGTGCTGAATAGTGATCGACCGATATTGATTTTTTAATAACTGATACCGATACCAATTATTTGCATGTTTATGTAACCGATATGCAGAACCGATATTTATTCACTGTTATAAAGAGTGAAGTAAGTCCATTCTTCACTTTCAGTCGTCTTAACAACAACAAACAACTGTTGAAAATAACATTCTTTCATGTAAAATGTAATCTTCAAATTACAACAATAAAAATATTTTATTTATAAAAAGCATCATCAGCAACACTGATATTAAAAATAAGCAAAATAATGTCTAATGTTTTCAAATGGAGAAAATAAAGGACAAGAGTCATATAAATTCATTTTAAACTACAGTTTTAGGTTTATAATCTGTTTAAGTAGACTAAAGAGTGAAGAATAATTCACTGAATAATATTCTCTGGAATATTGAAATAAGCTATAACAAACAAAACATCGTATTTTATTGCATTTCTTAACTGGCATGTTTTATCAGAATTATTAAAATGTTTTTGTCATTCTAAATTATGAAAACTGCTGACAGCGCAGTTTATCTATTTACACAGAACTACTCAAACTGTGATCGCTTGCGGAGATAATAAATCATTAATTTAGATAGAGATGTTTATTGGTGAAATAATGGTTCTATAGTAAATGTTAATATAATTTAGCGTGTTTCAAACGAGAGAATCTTGTATAAAGTTACATGCGGTGTAACTTTTTTTTTTTACAAAACCGATTATGGTAAAATGCTTTAATATCGGGAAAAATATTGGTAAACCGATATATCGTCGATCTCTAATTTAAACTCTTTTATTCCATGGCTTTCATAAAAGCTATCATGTTCTGCCCACAAATAAAGTCATCCTTATAAGGCCAACAACATGTTTTGGGAAAGTCTATTTTGATCTCATGTTTAACCGAGGATTGACAACTGCTTTTTTCTGGTTGTTTTTTTTGGAGTGAAATGATAATGGAGCAGCATAATGAGACCCGCTAGTGTACCACGTCTCTGATGTATTATTAATGCAGGGTTAAGGGGCTACGTTTAATTCAAGCTAATGCATTTGCGCTGTACTTGTATAAAAAGCTCTCTCGGAGGAGTGTGAGGGTGACGGAGACGACATCCTCGCACCGCTTTTCACATCCAACAGCCCTGTTCGATAGTGATTACATGCAGCTTGGTGCATTTTTAATGCCAATCACATCCCGGCATAGAAGGTTTGTGCCGACTTTTACTTGTCCCAGGGAAGTTTTTATTTTTGGGGATGAGACCAAGAAACCCGTTTGGTGTATTTGTGCCGTTTACCATGCATTAGAATAATCTAATTTTACTAAAAAGTGATTTAAAAAGAAAAAATGATGCATTTGTTACACACATTGCAGAAACCCTCGTTGGCAATCTGCAAACAAACTTAATGTAATGAATGTAGACGCTTTGATGATTAATGTGTTAGATGAAGAGTGTAACGTATTTGGCTATAATTGCGGTTGTGTTTCAAATCAAATCAAATCACTTTTATTGTCACATCACCACAGCACAAGTGCCTTGGTGAGTGAAATTCTTACGAGCGTGCTCCAGAAAAAGTGCAAAAAAAACAAAGCAAAACAACAATTTACATATGGACAGTACATATTTACAGACTGCACAGAAGACAATGTGCAAAATACACATACATATACTCAGTACACACAGTGTACTATAAAGTAGGGTTGTCACGATACCATAAAAATAGTCTTATCGATACTATACCAGCTGAATTATCACGATACCAAGTAGTATCACGATACCATGCAGTATCTAATACATAAATAAATGAAAATAGTATTTCTCTGAATACTTAATATTGTTTTGTAATACTCATGTGAAGAAGCTGCATGAAGTGACATTTAGATTGTTTTTATAAATTGCATACAGCATTTTTTTATGAGATTAAAGTTTTAAATACAAAATTCTGAATGTAGAAATATGTTGTAAATAATGTATGTGCCAACTTTTAGATAAGAAACTGGTAAAAACGGCCAGCAGGTGGCAACAGTTCGTTATTGAATGCACTATGTCATTCAAACAATTATTTCAAAACGGCTGAATCCGTCCAGAGCGAATCAAATGACTGTTTTATGTATGGTTTAGTGAATCAGCGATTCACCCAAGCCAACGTGGATTCAGATTCAAACAAAGAAACAAAACAAAAACAGCACTCTTGCTCAGAAACAAACTATTTTACATGTTCTAGAAGTAGTCAATGAATAAAACTGTGAGAATACTTTCTTGTAAGATATTATGATATTGAATAAGTGATGCTTGAGCTTCTTTTTTTTTAAATGAGATCAGACGGTCTGAATTAGACCCTTTCTTCTGATAAACTGCAGCATGTTAAACAACGACATGCAAGTGCAACTTCTGGCATTGCAAACTGAACTGAAGTGTCGGGAAACACTCAAGACCATATTTTGGGCAATGATAGTGTTAATGCGGGAGTTCAGGACCCGGAAGAGAGAGACAAGCGAGTTAAACGTGCATACACGGAGCGTCATTTCTGACTGTCATTCTTCTTCGAGAGAGAGCAGGCGCAAATCCTAGCAGCGGCAGGTCGTTCAGACATTACAATATAGCGTATACACCGACCATTCTACTAGAGCACAGCAAAAAAAGACATTTGGCAATTAACTTGTAATGTTTCTGTTAATTTGAACATGCATGCCAGCATTTTAAACAGTGTTCCTGCCGTGCATACAACATATCTTACGGTACTACTGTATGGACGATACTACCGTATAAAATGCAATGGCACCGCGGTATTTTTAAGCTTTAGTATCGCAATACTACCGTAGTACCGAGTATATCGTGCAACCCTACTATAAGACCCCGAGGGCAACAGAGAGAGCAGACTGTGGGACGGGCGGCTGGAGTCTTTAATAATCCTCCGGGCTTTCCTTGTACACCGCCTGGTGTAGATGTCCTGGAGGGAGGGAAGCTCACCTCCAACAATGTGGCGGGCAGTTCGCACGACCCTTTGCAGAGCCCTGCGGTTGCCAAGCGGTGCTGTTTCCAAACCAGGCGGTGATGCAGCCGGTCAGGATGCTCTCCACAGTGCAGGTGTAGAAGGATCTGAGGATTCTGGGGCTCGTTCCAAACTTCCTCAGCCGTCTCAGGAAGAAGAGACGCTGATGTGCCTTCTTCAGCACTGCATCTGTGTGAGCAGACCATGTGAGATCCTCAGTGATGTGAACGCCGAGGAACTTAAAGCTGCTCACCCGCTCCACAGGTGTCTTGTCGATGGTGATGGGTGTGTGTTCTCTGCTCTGTCTCCTGTAATCCACCACCAGCTCCTTGGTCTTGTCAATGTTGAGTGAGAGGTGGTTCTCCTGACACCATTTAGTCAGGGTACTCACCTCCTCTCTGTAGGCCGTCTCATCGTTGTCGGTGATCAGGCCTATCACCGTTGTGTCATCAGCAAATTTGACGATGACATTGGAGCTGTGTGTTGCTGTGTGTTGTACAGGGTTGTACAGTCGTGTGCACAGTGTTGAGGACCAGGGGAGATGAGGTTGTTGTTGATTCTGACCACCTGACTTCTGCCTGTCAGGAAGTCCAGGATCCAGCTGCACAGAGATCTGCAGCCCTGCAACCGGTGCACCAGTGTCACATAAGTCAAGGTCAACCATTTATTTATATAGCACTTTAACAATACAAATTGTAACAAAGCACTGCACAGTATCAACATAGGCAAGTTGTGTCAATAATGTAAAATGATAGGATTTAACACTCAATTTTCAGCTGAATGCATTTCATTATTGAATTTAGTGATGGCATTGTCCAGCTCAGTTCAGTTTAAATAATATTTGTGCAATCAAGTCGATGATATTGCTGGAAATGAAGATTCCCAACTAAGCAAGCCAGAGGCAACAGCGGCAAGGAACGAAAACTCCATCGGTGACAGAATGGAGAAAAAACCTTGGGAGAAACCAGGCTTAGTCGGGGGCCAGTTCCCTCCGGCCAGACAAATCAGTAGTTTGTTCCAACTGCAGCAAACAGAGATCTGTTCAGTCCCAGTCTAGTGTGGAGCTGTTCGCTCAATGTGTCCAGGTGTTCCAAAGGGGCAGGCACTATGAAGGTGTAGCTAAATGAAACCGAACAGTTGTTATAATAACCCCACGAACAGCATCCTCACATAAGTGTTCTTATTTTCCAGGTGGAGAGAGAGCAGTGTGCAGGGTGAAGGCAATAGCATCGTCTGTGGAACGGTTACTGCGGTATGCAAATTGTAGTGGGTCCAGTGAAGCAGGAAGCACAGAGCAGATGTGTTCTCTGACGAGCTTCTCAAAACACTTGCTGAAGATGGGGGTCAGAGCAATGGGCCTCCAGTCATTCAAGCATGTGACTTTATTTTTCTTAGGTATGGGCACAATTGTGGATTTTTTGAAGCATGCGGGAACCACAGACAGAGAGAGGGACAGATTGAAAATGTCTGTAAAAACCCCGGCTAGCTGGAAAGCGCATGCTTTGAGCACACGGCCTGGTATGCCACCCGGGCCCACGGCTTTACGGATGTTCACCCGTTTGAAGGATTGTGTTACATCCGCGACAGAAAGGGAGAGTGGACTCACCTCTTCTACAGCAGCCGTGGGAACGCTCTCTGTGTGGGCGGTGTTATCAGCCTCGAACCGAGCATAAAATGTGTTGAGCTCGTCCGGTAGAGAGGCGGCAATGTTCACAGTAGCTGGTTTATTCCCTTTAAAGCCTGTGATGTTGTTGATGCCCTGCCACATGCTTCTTGGATTATTGTTGTTGAAATGTTCTTCAACTTTGTTTTTATATTGTCGTTTGGCTGCTGTGATGGATCTCCTGAGTTCGTAACTGGTTTGTTTCCGATCGTCAGTGTTTCCGGATTTAAAGGCAGTTGTCCGCGCTGACAAGGCTGATCGAACATCGCTGTTAATCCACGGTTTTTGGTTGGGGTAGATGCGGATTGTTTTGGTCGGAACTACATCATCTATACACTTCCTGATGAAACATGTTACGGAATCTGAATACGCCTCTATGTCGTCATCAGACGCTGCCCGGAACATGTCCCAGTCCACGTGATCAAAACAGTCCTGTAGTGTAGCGTCCGATTGGTCCGACCAGCATTGAATAGTCCTGAGGGTGGGTGCTTCACGTTTCAGTTTCTGCCTATAAGCAGGCAGAAGCAGAACGGAGGAGTGATCCGATTTGCCGAAAGGTGGGCGGGGGAGGGACTTGTACGCGTCCCGGAAAGGAGTGTAACAATGGTCGAGTATACGATCTCCACGCGTGTTGATGGTGACGTGTTGAAAGTATTTTGGAGCTATTGTTTGCTGAAGATGCATTAAATACACAAATCAATGAAAACAAATACATGCTTTTAGAAGTGAATTGTAACAGTGTTGCAGATTCTATTCAGTTTGTAAACTAATAATTTCAATCCTTACATCTCAATGAAAAAATATTCTTTCTTTAAGGTAAAATATATGCATGTGTAGAAACACACACACACACACACGTATATATGTGAAAAACGGTGTATTATGACGCGGGGGGGGGGACTTTTTGAATTTGAAGATCTGGGTTAAATTTAACTTATTTTCTCTTCTAGAAACATGCACGTATCTCGGGTGGCTTTTGAAGGGCAGTACTAAATGAAAAACTATGATATTTTGGCAAAATAAGAAATTTTTTCAAATCTTAATTTTGTTCAAAAGTTTTCACGCCCTGATCTTAATGCATGGTTTGTCCTTCTGGAGCATCAGTGAGTGTTTGAATCTTGTTTAATAGTTGCATATGAGTCCCTCAGTTGTCCTCGGTGTGAAAAGATGGATCTCAAAATCATACAGTCATTGTTGGAAAGGATTAAAATACACAAAAATGCTGGAAAACCAAATAATTTGTGTGATCTGAAGGGTTTTTCTGAAGAACAGCAGACAGTTTAACTGTTCAGGACAAACAAGGGACTTGTGAACAACTATCACTAAACTAATAAACACAGCTGTGGATCATTCAGGGAACAACACGGTATTAAGAATCAAGGGGATGAAAACTTCTGAACTGGGTCATTTTTTATAAATTCAACTATTTTATTTCGTGGACTATATGTAAACATCTTTTATGTGAAATATCTTATTCAGGTCAGTACTAAATAAACACTAACATGCATTTTGTATTATCCCTCTTATTTTGGTAAAATTATTAATATTTTGCAGATTCTGGAAGGTGTATGTAAACTTCTGGTTTCAACTGTATACACACACATGCTCTCTCACACACTCTCACACACACACACACGCACACACACACACACACACACACACACACACACACACACACACACACACACTCATCTCGCTCACACACACACACACGCTCTCTCTCTCTCACACACACACACACACACACACAACACACATGTTGGTTTTTACTGTACACACACACACCACACTCTCTCCTCACACTCCTAAATTCCTAAAGGAGACACTCATTTTCCACACAAAACTCTTCTACTCTCATCACCCTCTCTCATTTTACAAACACACATAACACACACACACACACACCACACACACACACACACACACACTCTCTCTCACACACACACACACACTCTCTCTCAACACACACTCTCTCTCTCTCTCACACACACACACACACACACACACACCACACACCACACACACACACACACACTCTTTCTCACACACACTCTCACTCTCACTCTCTCTCTCTCTCTCACCACACACACTCTCTCTCTCTCTCTCTCTCTCTCTCTCACACACACTCTCACTCTCTCTCTCTCAATTCAATTCAATTCAAATTCAATTCAAATAAGCTTTATTAGCATGACTGCGTAACACAATGTTGCCAAAGCATTAATATGTATATATACAACAACACAAGTAAGTAAATAAATAACAACATAAATAATAAATAAAATCAAAATCATTCTAAATAAATGAAAAGATCAAGTTGGTCAGTATCAAGTGAATCATGTTGAACATCTAACATTATGAATGGTTAACACATATTTAGCAGCGAGTGCAGCTGTGTTATCATCTTCTCCGAGTAAGAAGGGCATTTTCTCTGTAAATGATGGGATCAGGGCTTCAAATCTGGGGAGAAATGTTTCCCTCACATTGAGATATTTGGGACAAATCAGCAGAAAGTGTTCCTCGTCCTCTATTTGCTGTAGATCACAGTGTCTACAGATCCTCTGCTCTCGCTCGGTCCATGTTTGTCTATGTCTTCCTCTCTCTATCTCTAGATCATGGTCACTTAATCTGTATTTGGAGAGGATTTGTCTTTCTTTAAATGGTTTAATCAATAAATAATTGGCAAATTTAGTGGTTCTGTTTAGGGTTGAGTAGCATTGGAGCTTATTTTGAAGGTCAAATTGTATTTTTAGAGATTCATCATGAGTGTCTTTTAGATTTGTGTCAATTTCTTTAATAATGTTTTTGGGCTTGAAGCTGTAGTCGGCGAGGAGCTGGGTTTTATGGACGAGCTGATGAGCGAGTGTGTTTAGAGGATGAGATTCTGCTGAGGTTTCATTGGCGAGGAGGGCTTTATATTGGACTGAATCAGGATCAGATTGATGGAGGTGATGCCAGAACTGAACACATCTCTTCTGGATCTCAATCTTCAGTGGGTAAAAGCCTAATTCAGCTCTGCAGGCATCATTGGACGTAGATCTATGGACCCCTAAAATATTTTTGATAATTTCTAGTTGTAGTTTTTCTATTGAAGTTTTATCCCAATTTTTTAAATGTATTACTGGTCCCCAAATTTCACTCCCGTACAGTAGAATTTGTTTAATGATTGCGTGGTATAATTTAACCCATGTTTTAATTGGTAATTTTAATTGGCCAAACCGTGATTTGATGGCATAAAATGCCCTCCGGGCCTTCTCATACAAGGCCTTCACAGCCAGACTGAAGCCCCCCGATGCAGAGATCTGGATGCTCAGGTAAGAGTAGCTGGTGCTGTGCTCCAGAACTTCTCCTCCGTAACTGAACTGGTATCTGCTTCCCTCAGACCTGGCCTTCTTCTGGAACACCATGACTCTGGTTTTGTCCAGGTTGACCGTCAGAGCCCATTCCTCACAGTACTGCTCCAGCAGGGCCAGGCTGTGCTGGAGACCCTCGGCTGTGGGGGACATCAGAACCAGGTCGTCCGCATACAGCAGGCATTTGACTTCGGAGTCGTGCAGAGCGATGCCCGGGATGTTGCCGGAGCGGTCCAGAGCTTCTGCCAGCTCGTTGATGTAGATGTTAAACAGGGTTGGGCTCAGACTGCATCCCTGCCTCACTCCACAACCCTGCTGGAAGAACGCAGTCCTGAGATGACCAATTTTGACTGCACATCTACTGTTTCTATACATGGACTGTATAACATCAAATGTTTTTCCACCAATGCCAATTTGTAATAATTTGTATAGTAACCCATCATGCCAAACACAGTCGAAAGCTTTTTTTAAATCAACAAAACATGTAAATATTTTTCTTTGTTTGCCCTTTAGATTTTTGTTAATTAGAGTGTGGAGAGAATAGATGTGGTCGGATGTGCGTTGTTTCGGTAAAAAGCCAATTTGTGATTTATGTAGGATGCTGCGTTTTGTAAGGAATGTCACTATACGGTTGTTCATTATATTGCAGAAAAGCTTTGCTAGGTTACTGCCCACACAAATACCACGGTAATTACTGGGATCAAATTTATCTCCTTTTTTATATATTGGAGTGATGAGTCCTTCAGCCCAGGTCTCAGGGAAGTCCCCCGAGGATAAGATCAGGTTGAATAAGTTTGCCAGAGCTTGAATTATGTAAGGGCTGCTGAGTTTGAGCATTTCATTACTGATGTTGTCTTGTCCACATGCCTTCTTTAATTTGAGTTTTTTAATCTGCTCTGTTATTTCTGATGTTGTTATAATCATGTCCAATGGGTTTTGGTAATTTTTGATAGTTTTCTGTAACTCTTCTAGTTTTCTCTTTGTGTTAGTTTGGGGCTGGTTGAGGTCTGGTTCAAGTTGTTGGTAAAGAGTTTTAAAGTAAGACCTCCAGATTGTGCCGCTCTGGAGAAATGGCCTTGATTTGGGGCTTTCAAATTTTTTAAAGAGATTCCAGAAATTGTTTTGGTCTATTGATTCATCTATTTCATCAATTTTAGCTTCATAATATTGATCTCTTTTGTTGCAGATGAGCTTTTTATAATTTTTCAGACAGTTGGAGTAGGCGAGCCGTAGCATCTGATTGGCCGGTTCTTTATGCTTTTTGTTAGAAAGTTGTCGAAGGTCTTTTCTGAGACAAGTGCATTCATTATCAAACCACATATTCTTTTTGATTTTTTGTTTGTTTGTTCTATGTTTGTTTGGAGGTTTAGTGTTAGATATAGTGGCTAAAGTTTGGAATATATAATTAAGATTGAATGTAGCTGCGTTTATTCCATTAGTATCCGGAGTGAAATCTGTGGACATAAAGTCGTCCAGCATGTTTAGTATAACAGAGCTGCTCATGTTCTCTTTGAATTGCTCGGCATTAGACTGGTTCCATCTGAGTTTGGGTTTTAAAGGGAACAGTTTTTCATGTTTGAGGGGAGCGGTACTGACCCGGTCAATTGACTGATTCAGGTAAAGGACTGTTTGGCAGTGGTCAGAAATCGGGAGTTGAGGTTTAACTATAAAGGCATTAATAAAGTTTGGGTCTATGTCTGTAATTGAGTAATCGACTACACTGGCTCCTAATCTGGAGCAATAGGTGAATCTACCTAAACTATCTCCTCTGGTTCTGCCATTAATGATGTACAGCCCTAAACCTTTACAGTTTTAACACTTGTTTTCCATTGGTGTTGACTAAACTATCATAGCTGTTTCTTGGTGTGGTAACTAATGAAGAATGAAACGTGGTGTCGTTGGATATGTGATTATTATCTACAATATTTACATAATCAATTTATTTTCCGGTCCTGGCATTTAAGTCTCCACATATGAGAACATGTCCTCTTGACTGAAAGTGCAAGATGTCAGTCTGTAGCTGTAGAAAGCTTTGCTCGTTGTAATAGGGAGAGTCGTGAGGTGGAATATAGAGTGCACAGAGGTAAAGATTATGTTGTGATATGACTTATTTCACTTCAAGCCAAATAGATGCATTTTCAATTTTAACAATTTTTATCAAGTGCTTCAAATTGTCTTTGTGCCAAATAAGTATTCCACCTGAGTCACGGGCATATTTAATTCGAGATTTTTTCAATGAAGGAACAATAATTTATTTGTATCCTATTGGACAATGTAAAGCCTCATTACTGCGACACCACGTTTCATGAAAGATACAAATGTCCATATCTGTTACACTGCTGAGTAAGTCTTGGTCTGCAGACTTGTTACCGAAAGTAGAAGAGTGCAGACCCTGTATATTCCAACAACTGATTTTAAAAGACTTCATGAATAGGTTTGTCTGTAAAGTGTGTGCATGTATATGTACATGTATGTAAATGTGTGTGACTTATATCATGAGTCTGGAGCAGACGGTGTTCAGCAGACGTCTTATCTGGTTGAGTTCTGCAGCTGCAGGGTTTTGTGGTCGTTGAACTGCCGCCGCGTAGCTCTTGTGTGGTGATGGTGGTCCGGTGGCTGCTCTGGACTCTGTTGGAGGATGAGGGCTTCTTGTTAGATGAGGGCTTCTCTTGTTGTTGGAGTTTCTGCTGTTTCCCGGTGCATTTCCAAGGGCTGTGCTTTTCATCACTCTGGCGAAGACTTTAACTCCTTGCTTGTTGAGATGCACATGGTCATACATATGATGTGGCCGTATATCTTTGTGATGGACGAGATGAACATTAGGAATAAGCGCACAGCTTCTGGAGAGTTCCACATTGTTTCCATGAATCACGTGGAATGGTACATCAGTGCGTGGTAGTAATGTGGACAGAGTAATTCTTGCCTCTGGGAAATGTTGAGTGGCTCTGATTGCCAGCTCTCTCATCACAGGAGCCACATGGCCCTTCATGGCCCTCAAATCATTTGTCCCTGTGTGAATTATTATGTGTTTATAGTTTTCATTCAGGTTTCTATCAGACAGGATCTGAAAAGCACTTTTTGTGTTTGGGCACCAGATTTTCTTGGCCATCATATTTGGGAATAGAAGTTTCTCATTGACATATTTCCCATTCGAGTCGATCAGGATAAGTGCCTGTGTTTCTCTCGGGTCCTCTGCGGCGGAGATATCAATCTGATTGGCTAGATCAGTCGAGCTGTGAGACTCTCTCTTCATGGCTAGTTGTTCAGCTTGAGGAGTATTCATGAGGATCTCTGGTTCAGGAGAAGTCTCTTTACGTGCTGGAACAGAATTGAGTTTTTCTTTCAAACTGTTAATGAGTTTATCCTTGGTGTGGAGTGTTGCCTTCAAGGCAGAGAGCTCCTCTTGCATTTCTGCTCTGACTTCTTTTAGCTGTTTTCCTAAAGTTGATTTTATTTCCCTCACTTCATCTTTAGTTTGTTGAAGCTCCTTTGACATTTCTTCTCGGTCTCTTTGCAGATATTTGATCTCTTGTCTCAAATTCAATATGTCATTTGTAAGAATTAATTATTTTGCTCTACTACCTCTTCCAGGAGTGAAAAATGTCTTTCATTCTTTGTTGTTGCTTATCTTTTGGTCTGGTGGGAGATCCTTGTTGTTAATTAATTATTTTAGCTCTACTACCTCTACCTCCAGGAGTGAAAAACTGTCATTGTTATTTTCATTCTTGACACTTGGTGAAGGGAAAATGAGGCTATAGTTTTTGGAGTCACTGTGGTCTTGGTTGCGATCTTTTGGTCTGATTTTCCACGGGGCAAACACATCAAGGTCCTCCCCCCTCCCTATCAGTGTTTGGATCCTTGTTGTTAACTTGTGTGCATTCAAACAATCATCCCTCAGGCTCACTCACAAATCATCATCTTCATCATTGTCAGACAGCACCATCACACTGCAAGTGCCCCCTCCTCTTCACTTTTTATTACATTAAGTTTCAATGACACGACTGTGGTGGGTCTCATTCTTCAATGAGCCGCCTGGCCGGGTGGTGCAGACTTTGAGAGCATTGTTGTTGACTTTGATCCTTGTATCATGGAGAGAGCGAGCAGACAGTGCCATTCTGATATAGCCAAGAAAGCACAAGTTTCAGAAGAGCCAGAGCCCCGACCCCCAAGGTCAAAAATCTTGTTTCATTGTTATTTTCAGTCTCTCTCCCCTCCTATCTTCAAATACTAGATCCCACCCACCCGATTTGTCTGCCTTCCAGGCGAGGACCGCAGACTACAGATTCCTCTTTTCTTGCCCCCCTCCCCTCTTTTACCCCACGTGAAGACACTACAACCCAGGTCCCCCCCCCCCCTAAAATGACCCGCACCAGCTGACAGAAAGCAGTGTAATTTTACCTCCTCTGCCATAAAAGGCTGTGTTTAGAGTAGAAGCCACTTTACTTTATCTATCTCTTTTTTATTTTAATTTTTTCTACAAGCAGGTTAGTCAGGACACTGTGGTCTTGGCAATTTCAATTCTCTGTATGTATGTAGCAAACAGTGTTTCTTGAAGTGTTTCGGTGTGTCCTTCATCTGCTTCTGTCTGAGGAGTTGCCTGGATTTCTCAGAGCTCTTCTGAGGGTATGTGAAGGGGCGGGGCCAAGATGCACTGGCCATGGTTGATTTAGAATGTAAACAACCAACTGAATTAACTGCCAGTGTTTTGTTTATTTTCACTTGCTCAGGATATAAAGTTATTAAAAATGAAAAATAAGTTAAAACGTAGGAAAAAAATTACTTATACTGATTCAAAAAAATAAAAATAAAATTCCAGTTGTGTCCAAAATGTCTCTTTGTGTTGTTTCTCCAAGTTTTTCTCTTTTCATCTTTAAAAGCTCACTGTCATTAAAAATCCCAGAGCGAAAAAGAGTAGGGGTATGACATAGCTATGCCTCCTAATCATCCCCAAATAGCAGTCTTATTTAGCGTTCTGGCGCAAATGTCTTTACCTTTCTTATTCTGTAAGGTTTTTCGAATTATTATTATTCTTAGTTGTTGTTTGATGTTATCTTTTCCAACATGAATACCTTCTTCTGAAGACAGTTATCCTGTGATTAGCTGTGATTTGCTTCTCCTGAACATCCCTCAGATTCAAGAACAGTTAAAAAAAATAAAAAAAAAAATAACTGTCCAAAAATCCAAAATTCAACAAAAGATATGTCTAGATGTTGGTTTGTGTTGAATCTGCTACTTTTAGAAGATATTTGTAAATTATTATCTTCAAATTTTTCTCAAATTTTCAGGAGCTCAGCTCATGTCTGACCTTACTGTAGAACAGTAGCTCTCTCTCTCTCACTCACTCACTCACTCACTCACTCACTCACTCACTCACTCACTCACTCACTCACTCACACACACACACACACACACACACACACACACACACACACGTATAAATGAGGCTTTCAGCTGAAACCATTAGACATTTTTCCAATAACAGCACTGAAAATGAAAACGTATTTAGGGACAGCTAGACTCTGCTCTGCCCCGCTGCTGATTGTAAACAGGTCTACTAGTGACACGTTTTATGATGTTTCTGCTGCTGGTAATATGGATGCTGAGATGTGTGGCCCTTTACATTGCTCTTTAATTGGGGGTCATTTTAGCAGGACTATGAACATGCTTTTGTTACCGTAATCTCTGGCTGGTTCCCAAACCGGCTGTGTCAATACCAGAGGCGGAAATCAAACTTCTGGCACGCTCGCTCTTACACAGGACAGTGTGTTATGTTGGGGACAGCGAGTACTCACGGTTCAACTAAGACTCTGCTGTACACATTTGGGAAAACAGAGGCAATGCGTTTTAGATGGTTTGTCTGGAGTGCTCTACAGTAAATAACCTGTCTGGTAAATAAGTGTTGAAATTTAGTTGAGTGGCGTGTGTTGAGACGGGTATAACAGAAGAGATCTTTTAATTAGGGTTGTCATTTTAGTGCAATTTTTACTAATTCTGTAATTAATCAACAAATCAAGCTTTAAATGTCCTCTGAAGTGCTTTGAAACACGGCGTTATAACGTCATTTTAACTGAAACTGGAAAAACAGGGCGGAGCATATCAAACAGCCACGCCCCTTTTCCAAATAGCCAATAGTCAAGTCAAGTCACCTTTATTTATATAGCGCTTTTAACAATACAAATTGCGACAAAGCAACTGCACAATAGCAAAAAGAGAAAATAGTGTCAATAATGTAAAATGACAAGATTAAACACTCAATTTTCAGTTCAAGGCATTTCATTATTGAATTCAGTGATGGCATCGTCCAGCTCAGTTTAGATCAAAAAGTTTCTGTTCAATCAAGTCGACGATATTGCTGGAAATTAGCGTTCGTTTACATCCCAGCGTGGGCTAAAGCCACTAGACCGCATTCGACAGCCACAATCTCATCCATATTGCTATAAAATATAGCATTCGGTGTAGAATTCAAATAGATCCGACTCGCGCATGAGGATCCGGTCCATGCTATCGTGTCTCTGGACTTCTTCAAAGGAAAACATATTTACACTGTCTGAATCGCTCCCTGTCCCCTATATAGTGCATTCACCGCATTCAACAAGTGACCGATGTCAGCCGTAGTGAAGGGGGCGGAGCTTCGGACTCTAGAGAGCATTTGATTGGTCAGAAAGTTTGATGAGAAGAGGAAGTACGATATGACGTCAAAAACCGCAAGCTTTGAATGCTTATATCTTCTAAATGTGAATTACGTCACCGTTTTGGAGCACACTGGCATACAGATAACCTTAAGACGAACAAGGTTCAGGTCAGAGGACTGGGATGGACAAAGCAGACGCTTGGTTTTGTGCTCAGTGACCCATGTTTGTGTTGTTTTTGAGGTTTGCGTTTGGATTATTGTCCAGTTGGAAGATCCAAACATGGCCCATTATTGATTTTTTTTATCTGTTGGTATTTTATCTGTTGGTCTAAACAAGATGTCCAGCAGAAATATAGGCCCACAACATCAAACATACAGCAGTGTATTTAATTGTAAACATGGGGTACTTTTAATCCCTGTGTTCACCGAACCCATCTTGAGTGTTTGCTGCTAAAAACTTGTTAGTTTCATCTGAGCATAGAAGCCAGTCTCATTTGAAGCTCCAGTCGTGTCTGACAACTGAATATACTGGAGATTGTTTTTGGATGAGCGAGGAGAGTTTTTCTTGAACCCCCCCCCAAACAACATGTGGTGATGTAGGGGATGTTTTTTAAGGTTTTCTGACCCCGAGACTCAACTATTTTCTGTAATTCTCCAGCTGTGGTCCTTGAGTCTTTAGCCACTCTCGCCATGCATTATGACGATATAGACACTCGTCCTCTGATTCATAACATTTTATGTTGATTAGAAATGTTTAATTATTGCCCCGATGGTGGAAATGGGAGTTTTCACTGCTCTAGCTCTTTTCTTAAAGCCACTTCACTAATTTGTGAAGCTCAATTATCTTTTGCTGCACATCAGAAATATACTCTTTGGTATTTCTCATAGTGATGATGATTAAGTGAATTTGGGCTTTGTTTTCCCTCCTATTTATATTTCTGTGAAATGGGATAATTCCATGTTCATAATCACCCTGGAGTGCTCAAAATTGTGAATATGAATGGGAATATACTTACTCATAAGAATTTCTAGGGGGTACCAATAATTGTGTCCAACGTGTATTAGAGAAAAACATTTATTTCATAATATTTCCCCCCTATTTTAAATTCTTATTATCTAATGAAAGGTCAGATTTTTTTGTGCATTGCATAAATAAAAGATCAGAATTATTAACAATGCAGATTCAATTTCACAGCCTTCTTTGATCATATTTAACAAGGGTGCCAATACTTCTGACCTCTACTGTAAACCCAAGTAGTAAGCTTAAATAAAACAGTTGTTGAATAAGCATGTGTCATACACTTCTGAAACATTAGTGTCTCATATTTTAGAGCAGTCTCTGCAACTTATAAAAGATGTCAATTAAAGTGTGTGTGTGTGTGTGTGTGTGTGTGTGTGTGTGTGTGTGTGTGTGTGTGTGTGTGTGTGTGTGTGTGTGTGTGTGTGTGTGTGTGTGTGTGTGTGTGTGTGTGTGTGTGTGTGTGTGTGTGTGTGTGTGTGTGTGTGTGTGTGTGTGTGTGTGTGTGTGTGTGTGTGTGTGTGTGTGTGTGTGTGTGTGTGTGTGTGTGTGTGTGTGTGTGTGTGTGTGAGAAAGTAACCTTCTTTGTAATCGTTAACATTTTCATAAGTAACTGTAATTGAATTGCACATTTTTATAACTAACTGTAACTGGTTACAATTACATTTATCAGTCTTAGGGAGGTCTTATATGGCAAATTTGCGACTAGGAAACTAGTATTTACTATAATTCCGACAGCACATGAATGCAGCATTAGTTACATGTAACTAGTTACCCCCCCCCCCCCACCACTGGAGGGAGTTTGGACATCAGTGTGGACCAATGCGGATTAGGACTGAATCTGCCCTTTGTGTCAGGGACCTCATTGGTGGGGGGGGGCTTGGGAGAGGATTCTTGTCCAAACATTCTGCACGCGGATTTGTATTCATTGCACCCCTGCTGCTATTGATATCATTACGCGGGGCCCTCCAGCTGAGAGGAGGGGCCCCCGCTTGAGCGAATGGGAGGTCAGTCTAATGAGAACTGACACTGGCTCCAGGTCGACCGAGCATCTATCGGAGCCGCACTTTCCCAGTCAGCGCATTAGATCAAAGATCATTACCTGCTAATCAAAACACATGAGCGCGAGGCTTTGGCGGCAGCTACTCGGCCCACAGAGAACAATTACGCCGATTCTACCGCGGCACTAGCTCTAGCTACACCAGAGATTGCGCCTTTGAAAAGCAAGTGTTCGACCAAAAAAATGTCTTTGATCTTATTTGGTTTACGTGCACGCATTTGACAGACACTTTTATCCGAAGCATGCTGCATTGCGCAAACGCGGACGAAATCGCGTAATCCAGTCGTACAATTTTTATTTGATTTTCTGTATAACGCGGAATGTCACAGAATTTGTCAAAGTTTGGATTAATTAATCAAAAGTGGGTCAGGATATTTAAATAAAATCGTGAATTTTTTTTATACACGTAATTTATTTGGACTGCAATAACAACATGAAAATATCGTTTGCGAAGTAATTTAATTTTTTATTTGCTTTAAGAAATAAAACACGACTTTGAGCTTTTAACGAGGATTCACGCAACACAATGTCTATCAAAACGGCTTGCAACTTCTTGCATTTTTTGGCCGTACGTCTTTTCGATTGTACTATGGCTTATTTATTTATTTATTCTTTATTTGCGACTGCTCTAATTAGCTCTGCACTTGGTATATATATATATATATATATATATATATTGCGTTAGTTGGCATGTAAATGAGATGTTGCGTCTGTGTTCTTTTAATTTGCATGTTGTTAGTAAATCAGCCGCAGAAATTTCCCCTCCCATCTATGCTCTTTTGGAATCGGGCTCTTAAACTTACCCATAGACTAGTATCTGTAAATATTAAGCATCAAAATATTTAAATATGAATTGTTGTGTGTCTCGTTTACTACACACATACTGAAGCGTGCATGACGCTCGCTGTGATTTCAGCATCTGTCGAAATATATAAAATATACATAAATACTTGAACAACATCTGCTCTGAGAGCTACATAACGAGCATTTTACCATTTAATTTGAGTATATGTGTCATATCATATACACACAGAATTTTAAAGGTATTCACAGCAACTTTTCAAAATAAATGTTCGGTTTAATTTGAAGACATATATTACTATTATTCAGTAGAATTAATTTAAGACTACTGCTACTACTACTATTATTAAAATAATATTTTTTTATTTATTAAGGAATAATCGCACAATATTTTATTTTAATAGTAATTTTGTGTGGCAAAAATTACGTTTGTTTAATTTTCATTTAAATTAAATTAATATTTTAGGCCTTCAATTTATAACCAGAATTTTTTTAATACAAAACACAGAATTTCTGAGAATTTTTTTTATAGGGTTATTGAAAAATAAATTAGAATAATTTAAGGCGTTTGTATGCATTCATATAATTAGACATGCTTACACAGAATTTGGTAACAATAAAATTAAATGTGATAAAAAATAAACATTTCATAGGGCCCTATACTTTTATTAAACTGATGTTAAATTGTATAATTTCATGATTTTAACTAATTAGACTTATTTTTAGTTAAAGTGCTCCTATTATGCAATTTTTAAGGTTGCTAATGTTTTTACAATGTCCTAAAGCAGATTTACATGCATACAAGTAAAAAAAAACACTAGTTTTCTGAAAAATAGCTTTAATTTTACCTCATTTCTAAATGATTCTTAAACGACTCGCGCGAAGCAGTTCAAAGAATCAGTCTCTCTAAACCCCGCCTCTCACTGCTGTGATTGGTCAGATGGTGCAGTCCTTTGTGATTGGTCTAATGACAGCTGTGGGGAGATTAAGCAAAAGTGTTACTTCGTGACGTATAGCCGTAACAAAATAAGATTTGAATTCCTGACGACTCGTTTAGTCGATTGCAAGACGCCTTTTTTTATGGACAATAACTTTATCGCGCACTGTCGACTTTTCAACTTTGCAGAAAGTTTATGTTCACATACTGCTACATGACACACTGCATGAAAGGTAATATTCGAAAAGGCATAATAGGGGCACTTTAATAAAACTTACCCCCCCCCCCCCACCAAAAAAAGTCCAGATATATAAAATAAAAATAAATCCTGAATTAAATAAAATAGAAAAACGGAATTTTGGAAAAAAAATATGGAATTTGGGAACGAAATGTAACAGATTTCTTCGTGCCCTATATTCAAGCAACACATTTGATCAGTTCATGCACTGTCGACTTTATGTTATGTTCACATACTGCTGCATGAAAGGTCCCCCCCCCCAAAAAAAGAGTCCAGATATATATACTGTATATATATAAAACGAAAAAAAAAAATATATAATTGGAAATACGGATTAAAAAAAAGAAAGAAAAAAAAAGTATTTTGGGAACGAAATGTAACAGATTTCTTCGTGCCCTACATTCAAGCAACACATTTGATCAGTTAATGCGTTCTCTGGAAATCAACCCCATGACGTTGGCATTGCTTCATGAGGGATTTGTTGTCTTTGTTCACACGTACTTGTAAGCTACATAGTAGCATTAGTGATTGTTAAATCAGTTTCATATTTGCCATGGAGCTTCTGATCAAGTCGAATTCATGGGTTACGGAAACCTTGTCTATAAATTCACCATATCGAATCTAACAAAGAAACTGAGATAAATGAAGCTCAGATGTCTGTGATCTCAGATCTGCTTCTGATGTGCTTTCGAAGGGTCCTGATGGGGGCCTGGGGCTTGAGCTCTGGACTAATAACCTCAGCTCAAATCCTATTTTGCCTGTGCCATTGTTGCTTCATTAGGTCACATCTTCCACGCAAAGTGACTTGGAGATTCATGAGGGATTTGTGAGACTTGGAGTCTGCGTACAGATCGCCCCTTTTATCTTAAAGCCCTGTGCAGACAACAGCAGTCTTACGTCTCTCTTCATATGTTCCGATTGAGAAAACGCCGCTTACAATCATTGCTCCAGATGAGTTGCATGGCTGTTTGTTTGGAAAGATTGATAACTAGAATTGCCGGTAACACTTTATTCTGATGGTCCCTTTTGACACTAATTCATGTTGCAACTACATGTCAACAAACATCTGTCTGCTTCATATCGGCTAACTCTTCCCAGGTGAAAAACAAGTACACTAATGTACTTAACGTGCTAATTATTAGAATCAGAATCAGAAAAATTCGCCAAGTGTGTGCAACACACGAGGAATTTGTTGTGGTTTTTAAGAAGCTCTTGGTAATACACGCATACATACATACATACATATAAACATACATACTGACATGAGAACGAACATGAACCAATTCGTATAATTATGTACTTAATATACTAAAAATGATCCTTTAGTATTTCTTAAGATCATCTATGTGTACTATTTTGAGACCATGCATATGAACTAAAATGCGCTTTTAACATACTATCTTTGTATTTAAAACATGTATTTAATTCACCACTTGTAGTACACTTGAACCCATTTTTCATAAACTAGTACACTACAAGTGGTGATTAAATACATTTTTTAGTATGTTAAAAGCTCATTTTAGTTCATATGCATGGTCTCAAAATAGTACACTTAGATGATCTTAAGAAGTACTAAAGGATCATTTTTAGTATATTAAGTATATACTTAGTGTGCAAAAATAGAGCACTTTAAGTACATTATAGAAGTGTACTTGTTTTTCACCTGGGTTATTGTGACGGAAGTAATTTTCCAAGTACATGTCAACTTATTCTAACCCTACCAGTCTACTAATACTCTACTAATACTCTACTAACACTCTACTAACACTTTAATTAGAGTAAATTTAGAGTAAATGTAGGTGCAATGCTACTTATAGTCCACAGAATGTGTTAAAGGGACCATCAAAATAAAGTGAAACCGAATTGTCCATCTCACAGCAATACGTACATATTTTACGAGTTGCCAATTCGTATGATTTTGTATGAATGACCTACACCTAACCCTGCCCCTAAACCCACCCATCACTGGGGCTTAGAGAAATCGTACTAAATCATACGAGTGAGATCGTACGAATCCGCCACCTCGTAAAATATGTACGAATTGCCATGAGATAGCGTTGAATTGCCTGATATTAGGCTGATGATACACGGCAACTTTGGTTTATGTTGCCCTCAACGGGCAACTAGGTGAGACACATGCTTACTAAAAAGTAGTATGCTTTAGTATGTAGTATGCTTACTTAAACTAGTAAGTTTATTTTATTAAGTACGCTTAAGTAAAATTCAAGTATATTTTTAAGTATACTTTATGTAGTAAGTATACAAATGTCAGTGTACTAGTAGTATACTTCTAAGTGTACTATTTCAATACTCCTTGGGACTAAATTGGCCCACTTTCTAGTATATAAAATTCTGCTTTTAAGTATAACAGTCGTAAACGTTGAGTACACGACAAGTTTACATCATTGTTTTTATCTTGTACTGAAACTATACTAAAAGTGAACTAATTAAATACTTGTAGTAGCATTTTTAGTACACTTTGAAGTATAGTCTACGTGTTTAGTAGTTTAATACTGCAAATATACTCGTAAGTTTTCTTTAAGTGAACTTTACATCATAAGTGAATATTACTTAAGTGAACTTTACATCATTTAAGTGAACTCATAACATCATTTAAGTGAACTTTACATAATTTCAGTGAACTCATAACATAATTTAAGTGAACTCATAACATAATTTAAGTGAACTTTACATCATTTAAGTGAACTCATAACATAATTTAAGTGAACTCATTACATAATTTAAGTGACATCTGAACTCATACATCATGAACTCAACATCAACATCATTTAAGTGAACTTTAATTTAAGTGAACTCATAACACTTAATGAACTCATCATCATTTAAGTGAACTTTACATAATTTAAGTGAACTCATAACATCATTTAAGTGAACTTTACATAATTTAAGCGAACTCATAACATCATTTAAGTGAACTTTACATCATACTTTAAGTATGCTACTATGTCCATATTTAGGTATTAATTTGTATATATTTTGAATATCTGAACATACAAAACATCAAAAGAAAGAACGGAGTATCTGCTTGTAAACAAACACATTTTATTCTAGCTTCATGCGTTCTTTTATGAACTCTTGAATGTGGGTAAGTTTCATAAATAAAGAAATAAACAACATTTTGAACAAAAAGCTGAAATGAATTGTATTCAGAATGACGTAGATGGAGTCGATCAACAGCCTGAAGCTTGACGGTCATTATTACTCAGCATTGGTGATATTTTATTCATAATGTTACACAGTTATGATGCTTTTTTATGTCTGATGATGGTGTTAGATTACACGTGGAAGCATCTGTTTCTTCTTCACTTGTGTTGTTTTGTTCTAGGAGCACATATATTTAGACTTTTTCTAAGTATAAGTCAAGTATGCTTAAATGTAATTTTAAGTATATTTCTGAGAAGTACATTGACTAAAAGTATACTTTTCTATTTTTTTGTTTAAAAGAAGTATACTAATAGCACACTTGAATAAACGTATGTTTCGTAAAGGCAGGGCCCACGACCGATCTTAAGTATCCAGATGGAAATTTGTTATTCATCCATTGCTTAAAAAGTTGCTCCGTGTATCATCAGCGTTAGAGTTTGGTTCAGGACTTCGTGCATTGGTTACGTTAGTTCTCAAATGCAGTCGGCTCACATGCTCTTGGAGATGCATTCAGCGTGAGGAGGGACAGAGATAAGTAGAGAGAGAGAGCGATGGCGAAGAGGAGCGGAGGGTGCATTGCCCATTAATCGTTTGTTTGAGTTTCTGCTCCGGTGAGCATGTTATGTCTCCATTAGCAGGGGTTTGTTTCGTCCTTCTGCCCGCCTCTTGACAGCAGGGGGCTCTCACACATTCCCTTCAACTGCTCACTGCTGTCTGGTGCCATGCAGACTGTTTGGTGTGTGTGTGTGTGTGTGTGTGTGTGTGTGTGTGTGTGTGTGTGTGTGTGTGTGTGTGTGTGTGTGTGTGTGTGTGTGTGTGTGTGAGAGTGTGTGAGTGTGTGTGTGTGTGTGTGTGTGAGTGTGTGAGAGAGTAGTAGTGTGTGTGTGTGTGTGTGTGTGAGTGAGTGTGTGTGTGTGTGTGTGTGTGTGTGTGTGTGTGTGTGTGTGTGTGTGTGTGTGTGTGTGAGAGAGAGAGAGTGTGTGTGTGTGTGCGTGTGTGTGTGAGAGAGTGTGTGTGTGTGTGTGTGTGTGTGTGTGTGTGTGTGTGTGTGTGTGTGTGAGAGAGAGAGAGAGAGTGTGTGTGCGTGCGTGTGTGTGAGCAGGGCTGGGGAGTAACAAAATACATGTAACAGCGTTACGTATTAAAATACAAAATATGAGTAACAGTATTTGGTTATAATTACATTTTAAATAGGTGGTAATCAAATTACAGTTACATCCGAAAGGTATTTTAGATTACCAAAGTGATAACTTTGAATTGTAATGTAATATATTAATTTAATATTTAAGTAAACAGTTTGGGGATTTTAACAAATAAAGCAACTGATTCTCTGTTGAAAAAACCCACTGCGAGCAGCCGCCTGTTCATTTATCAGCTCGTAGAGTACGCTCATCACGACACATAGGCAGTCATGGCCTAATGGATAGAGCGTTGGACTTGTAACCCGAGGTTGTGGGTTCGAATCTTGGCTCCGGCAGTTGTTCACCACTGAGGTGAGACCCTTGAGCAAGGCACCGAACCCCCAACTGCCCTCTGCTCCAGGTGTGTGTGCACTTGAATGGGTAAATCACAGAGATAATTATACTCTGTGTAATTGTGTATGTGACAAATAAAGCTCATCTGAGCTTAATAATAAAACGGACGACACAACAGAAAGCTATTCGCGTAATGCATTTCTCTTGTGGAAGTACAAAGACTATTATATAAATCTGGAAAGGAGGTAACATCAGTGCAGTGCAATGCCTACATGCAACAAAACCAGAAATAGACTATATTACTATTATTGAGTATAATGCATGTATGTAATACTACTACTACTGTTGAAAAATTGCAAAACTTTATTTTTTTAAAGAAATAATAATTTTAATATTAAATCCCCTTTATTTGCCAAAAATATAAATGTTTAATTTTCATTAATTAAAATATAAATTAAATCAATGTTTTATGCCTTCATCTGAAAACCAGTAAAATTTTAACACAGAATTTCTGTGTGTGTGTGGGGGGGGGGGCATTTAATAAGGCTACTGTAAGAATAAATAAAAATAGCTTGTGTGCATTCTAATAATCAGACGTGCTAAAACACAGAATTTTTTAACAATAAAACATAAGGTAACAATTTCATACGGCCATTAACATTTTTGTTACACTTAAAAAAAGTTTCATGATTTTAATTAATTAGGCATGCTTTTTGATTAACACGATGTAATTTGATTATTAAAAAAGAGTCTAAAAAATGCAATCCAGAAAAATTATGGAATTTATACAATAATAAAACGTATTTCATATGGCCATAAACATGTCATTTTTATTACACTTTAAAAAAAAATAATGTTATATTTTATAAGTTTCATGATTTTAATTAATTTGGCATGCTTTTTGATTAACACAATGTAATTCGATAATTAAAAAAAGAGTCAAAAAAATATACAAAACGCAATCCAGAACAATTCTGAAATTTATACAATAATAAAACGTATTTCATGCGGCCATAAACATGTCATTTTTATCCACCCACGACCCACCCACCCGATCATCCGCAGCGCCCGCGGATAACCACCATCCGCATCAGTGTGTGTTTGTGTGTGTGTGTGGGCATGTTTATGTGGTTTATGAGGACACAAATTTGTATAATGACATGGGTATGACAAGGTATTACAAGGAGAAGGGATTTATGAGGACATTTCAGTGTCCCCTAATTTAAAACGCTTATAAATCATACAGAGTGAGTTTTTTTGAGGGAAAATAGAAATGCACGTCTCTGTGAGGGCTAAGTTTAGGTGTAGGGTAGGTGTAGGGCAATGCACATACGGTGTACAGTATAAAAACATTAGTATGGAAAGTCCCTGTAAACCATAAAAACCAAGTGTGCATGTGTGTGCGTGTGCGTGTGTTGTGTGTGTGTGTGTGTGTGTGTAAGTGTGTGTGTGTGTGTGTGTAAGAGTTGCATGTTTATGTGGTTTATGAGAACACAAATTTGTATAATGACATGGGCATGACATGAATACAGGGAGAAGGTGATTTATGAGGACATTTTCAGTGTCCCATAATTCAAAACGCTTATAAATCATACAAAGTGAGTTTTTTGGGGGAGAGTGAAATGCACAGTCTCCTGCGAGGGCTAAGTTTAGGTGTAGGGTGTGTGCAATGCACATACAGTGTACAGTATAAAAACCATTGCCTATGGAAGTCCCATAAACCATAAAAACCAACATATGTGTGTGTGTGTGTGAGAGAGAGTGTATTTCATTCCATTTTTGTTACACTTTGAAAAAAATTGTTATATTTTCTAAGGTTCATGAATTTAATTAATTAGGCATGCTTTTTGATTAATACAATGTAATTTGATAATTAAAAAAGAGTCCAAAAAATGCAATCCAGAAAAATTCTGGAATTTATACAATAATTAAATGTATTTCATAGGGCCATAAAACTAGTGAGCGCATGAAAAGAGTGTTTTAGTGGAGTTGGACTTATATGCAGGTTCTTATGCAGTCAAGACGCTTCAGTCAGAAGTCCGTCCAGCTTCAGGGAACGTTCACGATCGTGTCTCATGAAAGGAATTCTGCTCAGACAGATTCCAAGCGTGGCAGCACGATAAGGATCCCTTTTTATCTCTGCAGCACTTTTGCCTTTTGCTGATGATACACTGACCTTCCTCATCGATCTCCAGCGGTCTAAGCTCCTGTTCACTCTGATAATGAGACTCCGCTGATAATGAGGCAAACTAATTGCCCCGCCTGTGTGTTGTGGCTGTTCAACCATTAACGGCGTTGTCTGGTCACATCTTGATTTCATTGACGTCTCTTGCTTCCAGTGGCCTGTCACATGGACTCTTGTTCTGCTGTAAGGAGCGAACACATCTTTCAATGGGATGCTTGACTCTCTAGTGGGCCCAAGTCGGCCAATTAGCCCCAAAACACTAATAGAAGTTAGTGTTTGGTGTTATGCTCAATTGTCATAATATCGTTCTAGATCACCGATACTCAATATTATTGTGCTAATTTATTTACTTAGTTTCTTTGCCAGAAACCGTAAGGCTAAAATCTAAAAAAATTAATATGACTGAATATGTATTTAATATGATAACAGTTTAATAGAAACATTGTATTTAGGGCTGCCACTAACGACTATTTTTATTTCGATTAATTTATCGACTAATTAATCTAAGCAATTCATTTTCCATTAAAAAATCACAAATTTTACCAATTTAACCACATATTTTTATTAATCCACATTTCTATGAAATTTTAAAGAAAAACTAAAGCGTCCAAATAACTGAAATCAGTATTATAGTGTGAGAACGACGACATATCCACGTGTTCTAGTCTAATAATAATACAATTATAATAAAAAAAAACTAAATCTTTTGGGTGAATTTATTAAAAATTTAAATGTGCAATATTTCTGAAAAAAGAAAGAAAGAAAAAACATGTTTTAAAATATATAAAATCAATTAATTGCAGATGTTTTTGATTATTAATATGTAATGCAAACATTAAAATAGAATCCAGAAAATAATTGAAAACTGTAAAGCTCAATTAATCAGACAGGCTTTTTGATTTAATACAATTTTATTTAACCATTAAAACAGAGTATAGAAAAATGAAAATGGAAATAAAACTGATTTCATAAGGTCCTATAATTATAATATTTTTTTTGGTGGTAATAAAAATAGATGTAAGTGAACAATCGTTTTTAAAATGACTTAAATACATATATAATAGCAATAATAATTAGTTCAAATAAAGTATCAAAAGCAAGAAATCATATGGTTTTATTGAACAAAACTGTTAAACAATATATATACTGTATATGACTCATAACAAACAATAGAGCTAATGTATATGACTCATAACAAACAATATAGCTACTGTATATGACTCATAACAAACAATAGAGCTACTGTATATGACTCATAACAAACAATATAGCTACTGTATATGACTCATAACAAACAATAGAGCTAATGTATATGACTCATAACAACAAAGGCCTGCAGGGGGCGCTGACGACCTGGTGATTATTTCTACACATTACTGTGCGATCTAATCCTTGTTTAATATCGACCAAACACCATTTAATTCAAATATCCACTTAATCTTTAAGTCAAGTCAAGTCACCTTTATTTATATAGCGCTTTTAACAATACAAATTGTGACAAAGCAACTGCACAATAGCAAAAAGAGAAAATAGTGTCAATAATGTAAAATGACAAGATTAAACACTCAATTTTCAGTTCAAGGCATTTCATTATTGAATTCAGTGATGGCATCGTCCAGCTCAGTTTAGTTCAAAAAGTTTCTGTTCAATCAAGTCGACGATATTGCTGGAAATTAAGTGTCCCCAACTAAGCAAGCCAGAGGCAACAGCGGCAAGGAACCAAAACTCCATTGGTGACAGAACGGAGAAAAAAACCTTGGGAGAAACCAGGCTCAGTCGGGGGGCCATTTCTCCTCTGGTCAGACGACACAGCAGTTCAATTCCAACTGCTGCAAAGTCAGATTGGAGGGCTCAACTGGTTCCCGAGGTCTTTTCCTGTTGGCTGTCTAGGTGACGGGGTCCTCACTGGGGGTCTGTCTCTGGGCTCATCTAGGTGTCCTGGTCTCCGCTGACGTTCAGGGCTGTAGAGGTCGTCTCTAGGTGCTGATCCACCATCTGATCTGGTGAATGCAGTGACCTCGGAATAAGAAAGAAACAGACTAATATTAGCGTAGATGTCAATCCTTTTACGATGTAACAAGTACATCATGTGTTATGCGAAGTGTTCCGGTTCCGGTTGATCTAATTAATGCAGCCTAACAATCCTTTAGCGGATTTGAATAATGGAAGTGTATTAGTGCATTATGTGTACGCCAGGTTAAAGAGATGGGTCTTTAATCTAGATTTAAACTGACAGAGTGTGTCTGCCTCCCGAACAGTGTTTTTTTATTTTACTTTTTATTTACTTGTATTTATTTTTTATAGTGCTTTAATATTTGTCCATTTCTTTAGGACAGATATGCTATAGCTACTGTAATTAAATTAATATGTGTAACTCAGAGCGAGGGTTTGAGCTTTTATTTTGAAATCGTGATGTATTCTCATGTGTTTGTGTAGATTTATAAATTATTTACTTTACACATCTGATGAAATGACACACGTTGTGTTCCCAGATGAACGTTATAATAAACACAAACTCATAACAACACGCAGAGATGAGTTTGAGACGCTGCACATGTTAATTATACATGTTAAAATTATACAAATAAAATACGTTTCTGTGAACGGAGCCGCTGTGTGACGCACGTACGTAACCTACATGCATCTACATAATTAAAGCGCATATAATTATTTAATTAAATCATAGCATTTGTGAATTCACAATTATGCTTAATTATGATTTTTAAATGGGTTGAATATATCGTGCAGCCTTGGAAAATACTCTAATAATATATTTTACGGCTTCTCGTCCGTGAAATGCGCCACTTCCGGTATTATTATGATTAGTCGACGCGAGCAAAATGAAGTTGACTATTTAAAAAAATCGACTAGTTGACTAAAATCGAGGAATCGTGACAGCCCTAATTGTATTACTAATTATAACGCTTACATTTCCTCAGTTATTCAAAAAGCAGCTACAGAAAACGAGCGAAGAACAAAGAACATCATCACTGATTCGCTGAAATCAAAACAGGGATGATAATAGGCGAGCGCCGGCCAATGAGATTGCCGTTTGCGCATTAGCTCCGCCTACTACCGGAGAACCCGGCAGTTCTTAAAGCTGAAGAATTCCAAACGAACTCCATTATTTTGACTGGAAAATACAACAAAGAATATCGTTTACACACTATACAGAACTTACCTGCTACATGTCAGACTCTCTCGCTCCCTCTCTCTCCCTCAGACTCTCTCGCTCTCTCTCTCCGCTCTTTTTGCGCAATTCAATTTCATTAGCTCATTGCGCCTACTACCGGAGAACCCAAGGATTGATCTGCAGTTCTCACTAAAGCTGAAGACTGTGGTGGTCTCATCAGCAACAGAGATGAGACAAACTACAAGACGAGGTACCGCCGCCAATGGTGCTGACAAACAATTATTTTGACTGGAAAATACAACAAAGAATATCGACCTTTACATATGATAGCCAGAGCCCCGCCCCCAACTTACCTGCATACTGATATGCATCAAGCTCAACGTATAGTGAGAGCTCTGTCCCCTCCCTCCCTCTCTCACCCGAAAAGCCTCTACATGCAGTGATCCCAGAGCTCTACACACCTCTCAGTCGCTACCATCCTGTCCTCCAAGCCAGAACAAACAACTCTCTCGCTCTGCTCCCTCTCTCGCTCGCTCCCTCTCCCTCAGACTCTGCCGCCCCCTCCCCCTCTACACCCCACTCTCTCTCTCTCTCTCTCTCTCATTCTCTCTCTCTCTCTCTGCTCTCTCTCTCTCTCATATATGCACTCACTCTCTTCTCCTCATTTTTTTAATATTATTATGTATTTTTTTTTTATTTAATTTTAAAATTTTTTTCCTCTCTTATTTGAATATTCTCTACATATATCTCAATTCTTAATGTTCAATTGCACCAGTAAGTGTGCTTTATTGGCATGACAAAAACTATACATTTGTATTGCCAAAGCAATTGCAGCTGGGCTGCTCACAAGTAGTGTACATTTGAATTAACAGAAAAAAAATACAATAAAAATAGTAATAAAACAAATATTTAAAACGTATTAAATATGTAGTGCAAAATGAGAGACTATTGTAAGTATGTGATTTAAATAAAATACAGTATAAGATTTACAGAGGCAAAATATACATTTAAGTAATATAATGGAGTAATATGGCATAATATATTCTACATGTGCTGGAAACATCAGCTCAGGGCAGACGGAGTGTCTTCTCTTCTGTGGTGACAGAGAGACACATATTGAGCAGCAAACACACAGCAGGTCTTGTGTTCTCCGAGCAGATACGCTAGTTTCTCCTGGTCTGGAAGAGTTGTAAATGTGGGATGGATCTGCTGTATTTTGTCGTAGAACACTGTCCGTATATCTGTGTATTTGGAGCACTCTGTTAGGAAGTGCAGTTCTGTTTCCATCTGATTCAGGTCACAGTGTGAACACAGTCTCTGCTCCGGGGGCAGCCATGTTTGTCTGTGTCTGCCCGTCTCTATCATCAGCTTGTGTCCGCTGAGTCTGTATCTGGTCAACGTGCTTCTCAGTTTCTTATCTGACACTGTGAACAGATACTCTGCCATACTGTACTCTCTCTTTAGGGACAGATAGCATTGCATTTTACTCTGTTGTTGAGTTTGGGTTTGCCAATGAGTGATGCACCTCTGTTTGATTTGTGCAGTGATCTGATTGGTTCTGATGTTGTGATTCAGAGCATCAGTAGATGTTAGTGAAGCATCAGGACTGAAGCTCTGGATCAGCTGGAGGAAGGGCTTGCTTTCTTTGCTCATCTCTTGGTATTGCAGGGCTTTATAATGGTATGATTGGGGATCACTGAGTTTCAGATGTTTCCAGAATTTAATTGCCCTTTTTTGTATCTTTGTGATAAGAGGGTATTTGCCTAATTCTGCCCTGCATGCGTTATTTGTTGTGTGCCGGTGCACATGTAATATGGTTTTACAGAGTTCTGCATGCAGGGTCTCAATCGGGTGTTTTTCCCATTTGGTGAGATCTTGACTTGGGTTTGTCAGTGGACCCCACACCTCACTGCCATAGAGTGCAATGGGCTCAATTACTGATTCTACTATTTTCAGCCAAATTCTAATAGGGATTTCTATAGGACATTGCCGTTTTAATGGCGTAGAACGCCCTGCGTGCTTTATCTCTCAGTTCATTCACAGCATGATTAAAGTTTCCAGTGGATGTGATTTTCAAACCCAAGTAGTTGTAGTGTGATGTGTGTGCTATCTGGTTAGTGCCTAATGTAAATATGTGTTGTGTTCCCTGGGATCTGGATCTTTTCTGAAAGATCATAATGTTGGTTTTCTTCAGGTTTACTGTCAGGGCCCAGGTCTGGCAGTATTGCTCCAGCAGGTCCAGGTTCTGTTGTAAACCATGTTTAGTGGGAGACAGCAGAACCAGATCATCTGCATACAGCAGGCATCTGATCTGTGAGTCGTGTAGAGTGAGGCCAGGGGCTGCAGATCGCTCCAGACTGAGCGCCAGTTCATTGATATAGATGTTAAATAATGTTGGGCTTAAGCAGCAGCCCTGTCTCACTCCACGCTCCTGGGAAAGATACCTTGTACGTTTGGTGTTGATTTTTACGCCACATTTACTTTCAGTGTACATTGATTTGATGAGGTCATAGGTTTTACCTCCTATTCCACTTTCAATAAGTTTGTAGAATAGTCCTTGGTGCCAAATTGAGTCAAATGCTTTTTTAAAGTCAATAAAGCATGCATATATTTTCCCTTTATCTTGATGAACTTGGAAAAATAAATATGATGAAACAAATAATACATTTATTCATTTAGCAAACGCTTTTATCCAAAGCGGCTTGCAATTGAGGAATAATTACGAGCCTGATAATAATAATAATAATAATTGCCATCAGTCACAACTCTATTAAAAGTCATAATGTTTGGTTTTGAGTGTCTTTGCATGTTCACCAGGCTCTTGATTTAAGTATTTTGCCTTTGCATGCTGAAGCTCGCTGACCAAAACTGCCATTAAGATCTTTAATTCATCTGTTAGGAGAGTATGTCACATTGCAAATGTAGAGTCAACATGAGAATAACTCCTCAGGACATGCTCCAGTGGAACATCGTTAATAAAAGCTGTCTGGTATATTGATTTCCAATGTAGTGCTGGCTTCTGGGTCCCTGTGCTTGAGTGCCCTCATCCACACCACCTCGCCGTAGACCCGTACTTGAAGCCTTGGGAATGGATCCAGTGAAGCAGGATCTCCAGCCGAAGTGAAAGTTGTCCTGGGACACAAGTCCATCCATCTCAGACTGTTTAATACGCGCATGGCCGTCTCCTCACACTGTTGGGATGACAGTCTTTGTCGGACTCCAGAGGGCCAGTTAAAGTGCCACCAGCTCTCCTGAGACGTCACGGTCTTCTTCTTGTCCCTTCACACAATCAATAGTGCACTGGAGTGGAACTATCAGCGGTTGGTGTGAGACTTGTCATAGTGAAACTCAGCTAAGGTTTTTCCATGTTTTATGCCCTGGATTGATATCTGTTGCACACAGGGCAGACTTTTAGTTGCTTTGACTCACTTGTTGTGGACCAACCATGTACGTTGGACTTTTTTGCAATCGGCCTGTAGTGTAGGGGTGCGCCATACATATATTACAGCAATTGTTGTTTTAACGATGTGGAAGCTAAGCTGAGATTGTCTCTAGCTAAAAAAAACATACCTTGAGAGAACATGCTTTGTAGCCTATTTAGAATACGGTTATAATATAACTAAATTCAAGATAAGGGGCAAAAGTTATTATATGATAGTTAACACTTGAACACTTGTGATATTGAAATGTGATACTGTTTCAGTTCAACAATATATTTAGACACAATATTGTATTTTTTGCAGTTTTGCTCACAATGAGAGCCACAACAACAACAATGTGCATAATGAAATAACATTAACATTAAAGATTCAACCATATTCATTAGTCTAGGTTTTAATGAACACAACCTTAAGCAAATCAACAGTGCATATAAAAGTGACACAAGGAATACAGTGTAATAATTATACAACCATATTCAAACAATTAACAAAAATATGGAAACAAATAAAAAAACAGCAAGGATTGTATGTCCACTCATACAAGAAATAAGGTGCTGCTTTATTCACGATGACATTTTTCCAGTTTATGAATGTTAATAGAATCGAGTTTTAAAATGGCGATATTACCTTTTAAATGCTACTGTCTGGTTTTTCACATACTAAGATGAATGCAAGGTTGGGGACCAAAATAGTGTTGTTCGGATCCTGAAGTCTGAGCGACGCAAATGCTGAAGGACAGATAAGTCTGACGAAATGCAGATGCTGTTATTTTTACTTACTGTCCATCGAGTCAGATAACGAAGATGCTCTAAGAGCTGGTCGTAGTTGCATCCATTCAGCCAATGTCATATTTCAGACCGCGTTCATCAACGCAGAAGCTGCTTTAAGTACTTGTTAAGTGTGTTGTATGGGATACACAGAAGCATCTCCCTGGTGATTGGACCGAGAGAGACCAATTACTTGGTCTAGATGTTGTTATGCGAGCACTTTGATCACAAGAGTATAAACGCCTTCATCTACACAAGTGTGTATATTACTATGAGCAGTGTTGGGGGGGTAACGCATTACAAGTAACGTGAGTTACGTAATAATATTTCTTTTTTCAAGTTACTAGTAAAGTAACGCATTACTTTTTGAGACCAATTTACTAGAACAAAATATCTGTTTTTTCTCCAGTTACTGCTTTATCTTTTTACTTGATGACAGTGTGCCTCACCAAAATTGAGTGTGAACATGATCTTACTTACTGTATTTGATCTAAAATCTACTTGACTAAATATGAATGTGTATTAATTCATCCCACTCGCAAAAATCAGATTCAGTATTCATCAAAATGAATTAAAACAGTGAAATGCAAACTCAGAATATGAAGCAAACCTGCAATAATTAAATATGTTAAACAACACAAATATATCTAATCTCATTTTATTAACCGATCTGTTTGCTGCTGGCCTTTGATGATCCAGTTCAATCATACTAATAAGAAAAAATTACTTTAGATAAACTAACAATTGTGCTTCGTTGTTTTTTATTGCTGAAGAGTGTTGAACTTCTTCGGTACAGACGTGATTTACTCGTCCTTCAGTCTGAGGTTTATTCATTACACTTTTTAATGTGAAAGGCTTTTATATTTGCTATAAATAGAACTTATTGTATTAAAAACAAACAATCAAGCCCTGCTCATAATTAAAAAGTAACGCGAAAGTAATGCAAAAGTAATGTAACGCATTACTTTCCATAAAAAGTAACTAAGTAACGTAATTAGTTACTTTTTTAGGGAGTAACGCAATATTGTAATGCATTACTTTTAAAAGTAACTTTCCCCAACACTGACTATGAGAGCCAATGTTATGATGAACATGAGTGCACTAAAGACTTTCCCTCGTTTAGATCGAGTCGAACTGATGCTCTTGATTTGCGATGCCTTAGATTTATTTGCACGGTGCAAGTGAATTAAATGGGTTCATTTGTAGGACTTAATCGTATGAAGAAATTGAAAAATGCGAAGCGTATTAGTGCAAAGATACTTAATAAACAATCTGTGACATTAAGTCAAACAAATGTGCTCGTACAAATATCCCCAAGCAAGACACTGGCCAACAGAGTATTTAATGTCGCCTTTTCTTATCTTAAAATAACAGGATCGCTGGCTCTTGCACACATCAAAGTTCTTCTAGATGTGCACACGCAGCTGATCCTCATAAGCAGACTAAACGAACAGAAAGGATTTTACAAACATAAGTGCTGATCAACCACCTGTGCTTTCATCAATCTCAGACGCTGCGAGATAAGCGTGTGATTGTATATACCATCCCAGAAGAGATTTACTCTTTGTAGAAATGACATGTGGAACAAAAGCTTTCACTTGTGTCTGTTGACCAGACTGGGCTTTTTGTGGTGTCATTAATTCATATTATTAAGGGCCAAGCACCTAATTGTATCCGTTAGATTTCTTCTTATTATTATTCTTCCGCTCTTGAGTCTATGGCAGCCCATAGAACCGCTTGGGAGAAAGTTGGGAAATTTGGCACACTGATAGAAAACAGTCCCAACATCAACCATAGCAAGTTTGGAGTCTCTAACTCAAACTCTCTAGCGCCACCACTTGTCCAAACTTTCACTCATGTTTATGCTAATAACTTTTGAACCGTAAGGCATAGACAGATCTTTTTTTAGACCGTAGTCCGATTTTCACCAAAATTGAATCATATCATCTTCAGACCATGCTGACAAAAAGTTATGGATTTTGTGTTGATAGACAAAACCATTTTCACATACCACAGCAACAAATTTGAGGCACGATGCCAAAATGACACTTGAGGCTGTATCTCTGCAATGCTTTGGCATATTGAGTACATTTACATTTATGCATTTAGCAGATGCTTTTATCCAAAGCGACTTACAGTGCATTCATGCTATACATTTGTCAGTACATGTGTTCCCTGGGAATCGAACCCACAACCTTTTGCGCTGTTAACGCAATGCTCTACCACTGAGCCACAGGAACACTAGTAGGGGTGTAAATTGGCACTGGTTTCACGATTCAATTCGATTACGATTATCATGTGTTCTTACTCGGAGTGGGAATATAACCGATTGTTGTATCATTGTAAATGGTTAAGTAGCGATTCAGGATTTCATTCATTAAGGATTGAAGATGGAGACGTAGAGAGTGTAAACACAGTCTCGAGTGCTTCAATATATTCTCCCATAGCCTTTGTTTTTGGTATTGGGTATTGGTTTTCTCTTGGGAAAAGTAGTACCTGCCAATGGCTGAATTTGTATTTAACATGATAACAGTTTAATAGAAACGTTATAAGTTACTAATTACAATCCTTACAGCTTTTCAAACAGCAGCTACAGAAAAAAAGCAAAGAACATTTACATTACCAAAGAACATCGGTCTAGCGCGAGTTTAAAAACCACTCGGTTATAATCAGTGAATCTACACAGTATGATGAATACATCTCTTATACTTACATCGCATGTATGTTCATTAACTCAACGGAATCGTGTGATTGGTTATAACGAGCAACACTGTAAAAACGCAGGAAAACAAATAAGCCCTTATATTAATTAAGTAGCCTTATCATAATAATAATCGTATTGCTGTCACCAGTGGCATTAGCCACAGGCGATTTCTTTCGTCTATCGGCACAACCCTAATCATTACGTCAAGCATCGAACATGACGTCACTCATGCTGTCCATGAAACGGAGCGTAACGCAGACTTTGGGCTTAACTCTGAAATGTTTCTGACAGACATAGAAGTGAACTCTGTGTGTCTGTATCTGTACGCGTCTTCATTCCAGCACTTTATCAAATGTCTTTCTCTGCTGCGTTACACTAATGGTCTGCCCTCCGAGGGGTTAAGAGGGAAAGCAGCTCTTGAAGAGAATGCTGCTTAACCCTGACCCGCGTGTGTGGTGTGTGTGTGTGTGTGTATGACAGCCGCTGACCCCAGTGCCACTTCACAGAGTGTTTACATTCTAGCGAGAGGTCTTTATCTTCCCCAAGCCTGGATCTCTTGCCCCAAGTTTACACAGTATGACACACACACACACACACACACACACACACACACTCGTCATATGAGCCTCCCATGGAGACACAGAGAGGAGAAAGCTGTCACAATCTCATCTGTCTTGACTGTAGCAGAGGCTAAGTTCCCTTTCTACAGCCGACAGACCTATTTGTGTGGAGGGACTAGACAGTATGTAATGTGTGTGTGTGTGTGTGTGTGTGTGTGTGTGTGTGTGTGTGTGTGTGTGTGTTTAATATGCTCTGAGAACAGCATGAATGGAGGGAGCCAGTCCTGTGATTGGCAGACGCCTGCTGACCCTCATCGCTGTCGTCCAATCGGTGACGAGCTGCTCTGCCAATCCATCATGATAGAGCTGAGTCCTCAGCGCTCGTGTTTTCACAGTCTTGTTTTTGTCATCACTGCTAGATGACACACGGTCAGGAATCATGTGCATATCTAAAGACCTCACAACCAGTGGAGGCTGCTGGTCTTTCAGCTCATATTCAGTCAACATCATAAAAATTGATTTATATAGCACCTTTCATAGACAAAGAGTCACAAAGTGATTCACAATCAAAAGAAGTTAAAATACCCGCTGTACAAATACCTCCAGATATCACAAAAAATAGCTTCCAGACCATATTGCTAGTTAAAAGCCTGTCCAAAAAGATATGTCTTTAGGTGTTTTTTAAAATATAGTTCTCAATGACAAGGGGAGAGAGCTCCAAAGCCTTGGAGCCATGACACAGAAAGCTCGGTCACCCCTTGTCTTAAGACGTGTTGTGGGAATAGTTAAAAGGTCTATGTCAGAAGACCTCAAAGATTGGCCAGGAGAGTGTGCATGGAATAGATCATGAATATAAGAGAGTGCCTGACCATGCAGGGCTCTATAAGTAATGACCACAATTTTTAAATGCACTCTAAACCCAATGGGAAGCCAATGAAGGGCCTTAAGCACAGGGGTAATGTGCGACCTCCTTGTGGTCCTAGTCCAAAGCCTTGCAGCCGCGTTCTGTACAACTTGTAATCGATCCATAGAAGATTTGTTCAAACAAGTGTACAGAACATTGCAATAGTCTAACCGCGCATGCATGAACAAGAATCTCCATCTCTTTTTTTGAAACCATAGATCTGATCTTCGCAATGTTCCTAAGATGGAAAAAACATGAACTACAGATTTTCAAACACCTGTCAAAAATGACACCCAGATTTCTTATTTCACTGCTATCAGATGATGATTTTCCATTTATTTATACCTAAATTCTGCCCTACGTTGCTGCCCTGCCCTGCCCTTTTCAAGAAAATGCTCTAGCCTACTGTATGAATGAATGAATGAATGAACAAACGATCTAAAAAAAGATATTAAACTGGACGGAAGAAATGTGGGAATTAGGTTAAACTGAAACAAGGAATGTGGCATATAATTGTGTGAAATGTATGATGAAAATTAGCCAAGCAAATACCAAAAATAGGTTTGTCTTTTGACTACACATCCGCGATGCGACTTTTTATAGCACAAAATCGCTGTCAATCAAAAGGAGACGCAGTCTTTCGACAGACCCTCCAATCAGCACGCAGAAGCCCAGAGTCCAGGCCACGCCTCCATTCACACTGAGCGTCTGTGGGCGGGGCATAATCGGAGCATTTATCCAATGACGTCTAGTTTCGAAGCAGCCACATTGAAGTCAATAGACACTCGGCTTCAACAGGGACATGCACTGTGACGTTACGGGAATATACGAGTCAGCCGACCTGATTCTGAACCAACTCGTCTTCATTTTAGTCAATAAAATGTTAACACAATAGTACATATTTGACCATTAATTTTTTGACATTATAGGGGAAGCCGAGCTTCCCTTGCAGTCTTAAAGAAATCCCCACTGCTTACAACATGAGCTTTTGTCAGATGAGACCTTGAAATAAGACATTGATAGTCGTTAAAAATTGTAAATGGATTTTACATGGATTTTATTTTCTCTTTATCAGTTGATTGTAATGTCATGAATAATCTGGATCCCTGATCCCCAAACTTCATGGTATTTCAGGGGTTTCGTGGCTGTAAGTTTGGATAAATGAGTGCTTACAAACATGATCTCTGCTTAGTTTAGTGTCGTCCTTGTCTTGATATAAAATTGAAATGGTGTATGAAATGCTTTATTATATTTATATTACTCCGGTAACTGCAAGTTGACATGTGTAATGTCCAATCCTGCTCCTGGACAACCAATGGCATCCCAAATGGCTGTTAGTTAAAATTAAGGTAAAACAAAATGCATGTGTGTTTGCTAGAACAAATACAGCAGTCCAGGCCTTTCAACTGAAAGTTTTTGTAGTTTTTGCTGTAGTTTGAAATCATACATGCACTCCATCTTTTGTTTTGATGCTAGTGCCAGTGAAGAAACGTGCCAGCGTGCACTTTCTCGAGTCCAGAGGGCATAAAGCACACAATGACAACAGCGAGACATTAAGCGGTATGGATGGAGATATTGAGTGTTGGCATCCTAGAGAGAGGCTCTCCGCTGCGGCGAGTCTGTGTGACAGCGGCAGGTCGTGACTCCAGTCTGTAGCGGGAGGCATTTTTATTGATAACATCAAGTCACACATCAGCCTCTTCCGAGGTTCCTTGCTGTCTCGCTTGGTGTGCTGCGGCAGGAGCTCGTGTGTTTAGACAGCCCAGAGACGGTCATTCCCACCAGAGGAAGAGGCATCCAGACCCCTACATTTAGGGAGATCGATACTCCTCAAAGAACAGCTGGCGGAGTGTCGAGGGATAGGCCTGTATTGATTTCAGACCGCTGTTAATACAGTGAGCAGATAGCCTTGCTTATCACCCTGATTCTTTTTTTTTTAGCTTACCGAAAATAAAGTGATTTCTGGGATACTCTCCTGTAAGAACAACTGTGGTTTAAAAAAAATGCTTATAAAGAGTTGGCAGCTGAGAATTATTCAGATGGGTTGTTTGTCCTTGAATTTACATGAGAATTGAAGCGGTAAAAATAGTGTAAAATACTGTTAACGCTGGTGCGGAAACAAATCCGCTCCGTTTGCCTGCCATTCAGATTAGAGATTTCCATGCTGCTAAGAGGAACGGTTTGATGTTGACCGTTTAGACATTAGCTTGACACACTGATGAATAAACAGCAATTAATGACTGTACGTGAGTCCTGATATACAGTATCAAAAACCTTGGTTTCAATAAGGAGGTTTTGAGTTGTGAAACTTGCAGTACACTTGTATAGTACAACGACCTCTTATATGTCAAACGATCAAGTAAAGTAATTTGATTTCTCAATTCAAGACCCCATAACTAAGATTAACAAAAGCTGTAGAAGTAGCTAATCTTCATTATTAATGTTAACTGATGGTAGCAAATTATAAGGGTTAACAACATTAATGTGATAAACATGATAAAGTATTATGGTGATTTGATTTAAATGCAATCTTTATGAATCATGTCCAGTACTGTTCCACACGAGCCAAAGTCCTACAGTTTTAGCTACAGTCTTAATTTAACACACTGGAACTGGCAACTCAAGGTTTTCAGGATTACTATTATTAAACTTCTAGACCAGTGGTGTCCGAAACTCCTTCTGGAGGGCCACTGTCCTGCAGAGTTTAGCTCCAGCTCTAATTAAACACACCTGAACCAAAGTAATCAAGGTCTTCAGACTCAATAGAAGCTTCAAGGTAAGTGTGTTGGAGCTACGCTCTGAATGATTTTGGGCGTCCAGGAGCAGGATTGGACACCCCTGGTCTAGACCGTCTGGGATCAGAGTCCCAGAGCACCAGATAAGATGCATTGCTTCTGGAAGCATATCTGCATGTTTACTGTCACTTAGGTTTCAAGTTGAGACTGCAGCATATGCACAACATCTTTCCAATCCCTCTTTAATTGTTATAGTGGCTGCATTTTGTACATTGGATTTACTGTTACGAAATCATTAGAGCAGACATGACAACTCTCGGTTGTTCTTTACAATTTGGTAAATGACGGAAATTTCATGGTTGAGAAGAAGGAGGTTCTCCCACCAAAATGTCTGAAAAACGACATTCGAATTTTGTACTTAAATATGATCAAAATTTGAATTATATTCGAATTTAAAAGGCATAATTTCAGTAAGGGGGAAAAAAGCTTTTGCCTTCTCTCCTGAGGCCACTAGAGGGCGCATCGAGCAAAATATTACGAATGCACGGTTATTCAAAGCATAAAGACTACCTTTGAAAAATGTGCATAATGTTTAAAATAATGTCTAACAATATATAATTCATTAAGTTTCTTAAACAGTTAGAAACAAAAAAAGCATTGTTCAGTTTAATACAAAGCACGGAAAACCAATCACAAAGAGTAACGTTACTTTTTTATTTAAAACCATGAGATGCAGTGTAATGGGGGAGAGACCCGTCCCGCCGTAAAGTTTGGATGTTTTTTCAAAGTTGAACGTACAATAAATGGCTTTCTAAATATATGGCTCTCTTTTGCGAGACGCGAGTGCAACGCTGATAGATGTTTCTATAGAAAATGCGCAAAATATGCATTCTGTGTAAACGGCTTGGTTCCAGTTTTGACATAAACAACATCATCTAGGCATTGATGCTCTCTTTTTCCGCAGTATTTTGAATAAACAATGTATACAGTGGGATCAACTAGATAGGCAACAAAAAAAAGCATTAAAATGCAATGACATCTTAATCGCATCGCTAGTGTGCCACTGATAAGGCAGCCAGACGCACACCTAAAATTCGAAAGCAACGTTTTGCATTCAAATGTGTATTTTTATTTTAAAATCGACGAATATTCACAATACGACATTCGAAATTAAATCAATGTCATGTCAAAAATTCGACATTTTTGACAGACCTTGTCTGAGCCATTGGTAATTAATGAAAGGCCAGACTGAACACCGAGTCAAAAGTCATTGTACTGCTGTTTAGGCGTCTCAATGTAGGGCATGAAGTGTCATCAATCCAGTGCAACTTCAATAACCTTTGAAGGTTTTTAGCTTGACGGGACACGTTTACATGCTGTCAACAAGTAATGAGAAAGACAGACCCTGAGACGGCACAAACACACACTCGCACTCCACATGACTCAATATTTTCCATATGGAGGAAAAAAATGCAGGTGAGGGAGCTGTAGCTGGGTGGACCAGACCAGAACATCCAGCGGGACTCTTACCTTTTCCCACAGACGGGCTGTAGGTGGAGGGAATTGAGTGCCTTATCAGTCCTAATGATTAGACAGCTGGAAGTTATTTTCCAGTCCTAGTTTCAGATTAGGCTCTCAAACCCCCACTGGACAATCCAGCCTTCCCAAGACAAGGACAGATGGAGATGTTCTGACATGCATTACGATCTGATATGAGTGCATTTTACATCAATGCCATGATTTTACCCTTGGTTATCTCTGGGCTCATGATTTTAACCATGCCATGGCTGTTCATCAGTCTCACAAGGCTGTCCTAATAAATCATTAGACGTCATTCAGTGAGAGCATCCAGGATTGAAGTTTTGATCGATGGACTCCGTTGCTTCATTGTGATTGTGGAAGTTGGGATGAAAGCCCGAGTGCAATAAATTCTCATCTTTATTAGGACCTGATGATATTATGTAGCAGTCCTTCTCTATTGTTTGAGATGTCTTTGTATTAATCGAAAAACATGGGATCAATTTCAGCAGATGAATTATAAAAACATTGGCAGCCAATCAGATTGCATGTTAAAGAGCTCAAGCATGTATACAGGGAAACTTAAGCGCTTGGAATAATAGAACACTGTTGTTAGTTGGTGTGGATTCTTAATATTGTTATAATTATCATTTGGTGTGAATGGCCCTGTTTTGGTTTCATGCCTCAGGTGAGACAGCGGTCTGATATCTTTTGGCCTTCACGCTGTTTCTTACCCTCTCAACACCCATCGTTTCTCTCCAGACCCGGTCTGGGTGCTGAAAGCCCCCGGGCTGCAAATCCAGCATTGAGCACAGATGCTATACGTCAACAGCGTGATGCATGTCTCTGCTGATACACCAGACGGCTTTACATGAACCAGAAAACGTGCTATCTGATGAAGGCTCGGCTTTCTCTGCTTCACTCACTAGCTCTGTTTCCATCCACCTATATATTTATGCACATATGTGACCCTGGAGCACAAAACCAGTCATAAGGGTGAATTTTATGAAATTGAGATTTATACATAATCTGAAAGCGGAATAAATAAGTGTTCCATTGATGTTAGGATAGGCCAATATTTGGCTGAGATACAACTATTTGAAAATCTGGAATCTGAGGGTGCAAAAAAATCTAAACATTGAGAAAATCACCTTTAAAGTTGTTCAAATGAAGTTCTTAGCCATGCATATTACTAATCAATTTTTTTTTATATATATTTACGGTAGGAAATTTACAAAATATCTTCATGGAACATGATCTTTAATTAATATCCTAATGATTTTTGGCGTAAAGGATAAATCTATAATTTCGACCCATACAGTTGGCTATTGCTACAAATATACCCCAGCGACTTAAGACCAGGGTCTTAATGCTCCAGGGTCACATTTTGGGATATAGCATTAAAAGAAACGCTGGATGGAAACGCCAAGATGCGCATAAATTCTAACAATGCACATAAAAAAACTTATGCACTCAACTAAGTAGGATGCATTTCTTATCTGGTAAGAAAACGTGTATAAACTATGATGGATGCACTTTTACCGAGTAAATTCGTTTGTGATGTGACTTTGCGATGGGACAGCATAAAACTGGACTAATCAACAGAACGATCTCATTACACAGCATCTGAAATACTAGTGTTGTCATTCTAAAAGGCTTGAGCAAAGTCTCATCAAAGTGCTCCGTTATAATTAACTCCCAGAACTGCGTTTCCGTACAAAAAGCTCCCAAAATACATAACATGACCGCGCATGAAATCTCGTACACAAAAGTTATTATATACTGTGCCTTCTCCTACTGCAGCAAATACATTATTTCTTCGTCGTATTTAGCGCAAGTTAATCGGGAAGTGGCGATTTTGTTCTCTTTAGCTCACTGGATGGGAACGAGTGCTTTATTCGCTCGCAAATGTTTTATGCGATATTCCAATTTTGCGAAACATAGCTACTTTGACCCAGTTTTGATTTCTCACTAATCTCACTAAACCAAGATAGAGATACAAAAAAATGCTCTAACCAAAGAGATACAAAGTCACGAAATGACTTGTCCGAGCGCTAGGAGCGGGGGGCAGCCGTGGCCTAATGGATAGAGCGTTGGACTTGTAACCCGAGGTTGTGGGTTCGAATCTCGGCTCCGGCAGGAATTGTCCACGACTGAGGTGAGACCCTTGAGCAAGGCACCGAACTCCCGACTGCTCCCCGGGCGCCACAATGTCGTTTTAGGTGTGTGTGTGTGTGTGTGTGTACTTGGATGGGTTAAATGCAGAGAACACATTTCACTGCTCGTTATACGCTGTATAATTGTGTATGTGACAAATAAAAAAAATATTAATAAAAAGAACCGACGCTTTCGTCTGGGAGTCAGACTCTCGTGCTGCGTCCCAATTCGCCTACTTATACTATGTCCTAAAAGTATGCACTCTTTTTGTGAAGAAAAAGTACATACTTTTGAGTATGTAGCAGAATAGTATGCACGCTTCGGGACATACTACTTCATCATAGCTGCGTCATTAACGGACGCTCTGTTGTTTAGTTACACTATCTGTTTAAACTGGCCTGTCAATCATATCATCACAGTTAACATCATCCACATTTCGTTTAATTTGATTTCCTACTGTAATGGAGAGAAATAAAGAAGCACATTGCGTGTCTTAGATAATGCTGAGAACTCTGCTCATGTGTTTGCATAATGATGCATTTCAAAGTTAAACACCAAACATATAATTATAAAATTCACAGTGTTGCTGCAGATGAAATATAACGTGGATGATATTAAATTAATATTTTTCATCGGAGTAGGCATTGATTATTTATCACTCAAATCCCTTTCTCTCCCTGTCCGTCGGTCATGCGTATCCTCCATGTTTGTAGTTTTTAAACACATTTTATGCGTGTTTGTAGTTCCTCGTTGTGGGCAATATTAGTCGTTAGAGCGTGCATCGATCTGCACTTCGAATTCTAACCTGACGTAGTAGACCATCCGGGAATCTTTGGCATACTTTTTTAAACATACTGTACAATGATTTGGGACATACTAATTCTATTTTCGAATACTATTTAGGACGGATAGGATACGAATTGGGACGCAGCATCAGTGTTTCTAATGACGGGGCTACAGTTTGGCCCAAGCCAGCATTTCAAAGCAGCGGCGGCAGACAGATTTGCTTCCTTTTTGAACTAGTCATCCGTCACGAGTCGGCCGCATTTCACTACATCTTAATAAAGTAATCCCCCTCTCGTTTTTTCTCCCCTTTGGAATGCTCTTGTTCTTTCGATTTCTCTTTGCTCATTCAGGCCTCTGACAATGATTTGTTTTCTTTTCAGATTCTGGGTTGAGTAGGGCCATAGTTTATCATTACTCCAACTTCCCTTTTTATCTTTTTATAAATCTTTGGTTTGCTTTCCCATCCAGAATATTCACGTGTACATCATCGACTCTTTTTTTTCCATTTATTTCGAAATGTATACACACACACGTATATGCAAAATAACACACACGCCAAATTAAACATTTTCAGAATGAGTAACCAGTAGGCAGATATTGCAGACGATTATGCTTAATAAACAGTCTGTACTGTATAAAGTGCTGATCTTGATGTACTATGGAAACTGAAAGTCCTACACAGAAAAGTCCCATTAACAAAAAAAAGAGCTGTTGATTTTAACTTCTGATGCCTTTCAAAATCAGCCGATTTCTTTGTCAGTCTATCACTAATGCATAGGCTTTTTTCTCCTGTTCTTACTAACTCTTTGCTAGGATTGTTAAAGTCTACAAAGGCTCATCACATAACGAATGGCTATAACCCTCACCACTTAAACCCTGACTGCTAGCCCAGTGAACCTGCCTTTGAAAAACAATTTTTTTCAGAAAGCTACGGTATAATCCATCTCGAGTCACACATGCATGTTTGGCTGATCGGAAGATGCGTGGGGGGGGGGCACGCTCATAAATCAGCCGTTAAGCAGTAGGGACGAGGCGGGGAGGCTACAGGGTTAATGAATTTCTCCGGCTGTTTGGGGGTTGCTCAGGGTCCCGGCGAGGGATAAGACTGGATGCGTAGGAGCAGGTTGTCCAGAGAAGCCCAATCATTCAGATCAAAGGTGTCTGCAGGGAAGGTCACCGCTTTTGGCCAAAGACCTGTCCTGAAACAGACTGGAAAAAAACACCAATAAAAAGTTGCAAGAGCTGAGATTCTGTACGTTACTCACCTAGAAAACTTCATCAGTGTTTGAAATTATACTTCAAAATGAAGTCACATTTGATATGCATTAGCTAATGATGTGTTGTTTTTCATGTCAATTTATTTGTTGAAATTAACATTGACTGATATGAATAAATCTGTAGAAGTATTGTTCGCTCATGTTACGTAATAACTAATGTTAACAAATTAAACCATATTGCATTTGTGTGAAATCAATGTTTTACTTGTAGCTAATGAAAACTTTTATAGGATTGTGCTTAGAAGTGTTTCAATAGATATATTTTCTACTTTTAGGCAGCCTAATCATACTGTTTTATCAAAAAAAACAAGCACACGTTTGTCTTTTTGCCCTGGATGCATGTGTGTCGTTTTTCAGATGAACAGTTTTTCATCAGTTTTCCTCATTGACTGGTTCAGCGATCCACTGACTGCCGCTAGAGGTCAATGGTTAACTCCATTTTGGCTCAGAATGGACTGTTTTCTTAAAGGTGACATGTTGAAGATTTAGAGAGAGGCCTCAGCGCTGGGGATGTAATTGTTGGTTAAACCCAATTTAATCCAATGGATTTTCTACACAACTGCTAATTTGTCAAGACCTTCATTAATATCTGATACAAGACACAAGACGTTCCTCAACCAAATGGACTCCAAAACCATGCACTCAAATAGGTTTCAGATGGACGTGTTTTAACTCTATTGATTACATTGTAATGTTTGTTTGCATATAATAGTTGCGGTTTTTTAATTGTCAGTTATTAAAATGGTCTACTGTCACTTCAGCAAGTCATTCCTCAAATCCATTGAGGTTATTCATGGAGGTAAGCATTCATAGATGTATGCCACAGTCTGTAGAATTGCATTAAATAAACTCAGACTTCAAGGAAGGGTCTTTTACATTTATTCTGTTTTCTATGGACATTTTGTTGTATGTACAAGCCAAGTAATTCATATCTGTATGTTTTTGACAGTTATTCGTAAACGTTCAAAATTATAAACCAGGGGTGCGTTTCCCAAAAACAACCATGGTCGCAAGTTCTGTCATTACCAATAGAGTTCAATGGAACTAACGACCATAGTTAGCTAACGATGCGTTTGGGAAACGCACCCCAGACTGGTTACATTTAAGTAAAAAGAAAGTTTGACTACCAAACTCAAAATACTGAAAAAAGTCAACCTAGCAAATGGCCTTTAAGAAAAGGAACAAGGTTTATAATACAAGAAATATAAATACTATTAACAGGAAAATCTGCTGACTACAAGTGTTCAAAAATAAAGATCTCCATAACAAAGTGTGTTGCATTATTGTATCTCAGATGTTGTAGAATAACTCTAAAGCATTTTTGAGTTATTAACTGTGAATAGTGCTCTGAGAATCTCTGAAGACGTTACTAAAAGAGACTCTGGGGCCAGTATATCCATGATAACTAGCTTATAAGTACTTTTAAACTATCAATGTTGTATTTTACGTTTGTCTTGTGTGCCGTGCCACAATTTCCATTTTGTAAAAAGTGCTCATTTATCCAATTATTTTGACTGACTTTTTGTATCACTGACTTTTTTTCTGGTAGTTCAGACACAAATGATTTGTGAAAATGTGATTTAAACTTGTAATACATCCCTGAACAAAATGTGTTAGACTTCAACTAAAATCAGCACTTAAACAGATCTGCTGTGATTAGAGAGACAATTGGTGCTCGCTGACCAGATTCCCATTAGTTACCAGAAACCATCAAGCATAGGATCCCAAAGACTTCTTCTGTAACATACTGCCTCGAAGTACAATGTCAAAAACAACTCAAATAATGAAATGAAAACATTAGCCCTGCAAACCGATTATTCGCGATTAATCGCATTCAAAATAAAATATTGTTTACATAATATATGTGTGAGTACTGTGTATACACACACGTGTATATATATATTTTGAATATTTGTATACTTGTATATCATTTATATTATATATAAATCTATACACATGTACATAATAAATATACACAGTACACACACACATATATTATGTAAATATAAACTTTTATTTTGAATGTGATTTAATCGCGATTAATCGCTTTGCAGCCCTATTTTTTTATAAAACTGGATTTCCTCAATTACTCTGTCACCTTTTTCTAATAAAAGTTTTGTCAATAAAACGGTAGGCATCCTTGTGCATTTGTCCTTGCATGGAAGGGGGAAAGTTCTTCGTCCCTGATATACAGTCAGCGTCATGCAAATATATGTCTAATGTTACTGTCCTGCTCAAACACTGAGACATTCATTGCTGTCTCAGTCAGTTGAACCGGCCTCGAACTGTTTATGACACAAGTCGCCTACGCCGCAAACTCTCACAAGTTATAAATACGCAGGAAAGTGCCTCTCCTAAATGTTGTGGCCTCATACGCCGCTCGAGAGAATCCAGTTAGCTGCCCTCATTCCAGTCAGGCATAATGCTTACGCTGTGCACAGCGTGGTATTGGTGCGGAGACAGGGTGCGAGGTATACTGTGAGTGTACAAGTACTCGTTGCCTTGAAGCCCAGCGGTCGGCGACTGGATTCCCGCACTTGGACTGCATTGGCGGCCCAGCGACTGATGGGCCATGGACCCCTGGTACATGGCATGGGCGTCGCCCAGCTGCGGTGAGGCATGGGCCGCAACGCCGCTCAATCTGGACACAAGGGGTCCTGAGGTGAAGTGAGCTGAGAAGTGCTGGTATGGCAGTCGCTCCATCTGCTGCATGGTGGTCACCGAGCAGCCGGCGTAAGGTGAGACGCCTGCCCAGGTGTTGCAGCTGATGTCTTCCAAGCTGGGCACGGGCTCGGTGGACTGCGACGCACTGGCATACATGCACGCCTGCCGCTGACCAGACTCGGCCCTGTAGGGGGCCGCTGAGACCTAGAGTCTGAGAGTAGCTCACGGACCGATAGTAGTGATCGTCCTCGCTGGATGAGCTTTCCACGTAGGTCTTCTTGTACGAGTGCTCTCCATCCCCAACTGTGCCTGGACAAAATGGGATGGAAATTAGTGTTGTGCCATTCATCATTTATCGACGGCAGTCAGAGATATCGCCTGTGGCTGATGCCACTGACGATAGCATGATGATGATGATACTATCATCATCAGGCTAGTAATACTACATAATATTAGGGCTTATTTGTTCCATTATATATATTTTTCCGCATTTTAACAACGTTGCACATTATAACCAATCACACATGATTATGTGGCGTTTATTAACTCAATGGCCAGCGTTCAGATGAGTCATCTTGAGTTCACTCTGTGCTCACTAACTAAGCTATTCTCTCATCATGAACAACGAAGCGCAGATATTAGTCTAAGAGATTTATTCATCATACGGTGTAGATAGCTTCACTGATTATAACGGGGGTGTTTTGTAAACTCGCGCTAGACTGAAGTCAGTGATGATGTTCTTTGGTAATGTAAATATTCTTTGCTCATTTTATGTAGCTGCTTTTTGAATAATTTGTAGCATTATAATTAGTAGCTTATAATATTTCTATTGAATTATGTTGAATACAAATTCAGTCATATTAAAACATTAGGCTGATTTTAGCCGTACGCTGGAGTTGGTTCACTTTCCGGCTATGAAACGTATTAAATAAATTATCAGGATATTATCGTGTATCGGCGATCTCACAGGCTGATGATAGGACGATATGACAATTGAGCATATCACCCAACACTAATGGAAATGGATTCAGCAGTGAATATATTCCCATCGATATTCCAAGATCCCCAGCATTTCACAAGTTGCACGTCTTCTTTTGACACACTCATTTCAGTCTCTACTGATGAGCTGATGGCTTGACTCAGGTGCGCTTGATTAATGGGTTAATTCAACTTCTGTCATTAAAAACTCACCATAATGTCATTCCAAACCCGTAAGACCTTTGTATGTCTTCATGACACAAATTAAGATATTGTTGATGACATCCGAGAGCTCTCTGACCCTGCATAGACAGCAATGCAACTGAAACGATCCCAGACCCAGAAACGCAGTAAGGACATCGGTAAAATAGTCCATGTGACATCAGTGGTTCAACCGTAATTTTTTACGAAGCTATGAGAATACTTGTTGTGTGCAAAGAAAACAAAAATAACAAATTTATTCAACAATTATTGAACAACCATTATCAAGAGTACCATGACGCATGCTTTGCAATGTTCTACGTCAGCAGCATCACGAGCGTGTTGTGTATATGCAGAGGTATTGACGGAAGACGTGATTTGAAGGAGAATTGTTGAATAAAATCATTATTTTTGTTTTCATTGCACTCAAAAAGTATTCTCCTAGCTTCATGAAGTTATGGTTGAACCACTGATGTCACATGGACTATTTAACTACATTTCTGGGTCTAGGAATATTTCAGTTGCATTGCTGTCTATGGAAGGTCAGAAAGCTCTTGGATTTCATCAAAATATCTTAATTTGTGTTATGAAGATATACGACGGTCTTACGGATTTGGATCGACGACATGAGGGTGAGTAATTAATGATAGAATTTTTTTTTGGGGGTGAACTGTCCCTTTAAGGAGACCTCCAGGAACTTGGTTGATCTTGAAATATCGCAACACTAAAAGCTCAAATTTCAAGAAGTGACCCGGGGTGTGTTTCCAAAATGCATTGTTTGCCAACTATGGTCGCAAGTTCCATCGTTACCAGCATAGTTCAATGATTCGGTGTTTCCCGAAACCGTAGTTCAAACGAACGTTTGCAATCAGCGTCACAAACTTACGTGGTTTGAACTACAGCTCGCGACTTGTAGTTAGAAGCATAGTTTCTTGTTAGTAAGATATATGGTCTTAAATAAATATGCTCTTGGGGACAACAAGGAAACTACCATGCAGTATTATCTGTATCTTCCATTCTATCTAAATATAAATGCATTTTAATTATGTATTTTTGCTCGTTCATTGTAAGCGCCATTTTTGAAAAGTGTGCATGTGCATAAATGCCTAAGGGAACCAGGGACATCAGAGTGAATCAAACATCAAATAAAGCAAAATGACAGAGAATAAAAAATAGTACATTAGTCAGTAGGTGCCATGTTCAATACAGCAGCTTCTTAGAGATCTCTAATCAGCTAAATAGCAGAAGTTATTCCTCCACCACATGCGTGTGTCGTCATTAACAATGGTCCTATGTTGCTGAACCAATGTGGGTCAAATGACGGAGATGCGCCCGTGTTCGGGAAACAGTCATGACTAGCTAGTTAATTTCCAAAACAATACCTCGTACTATGGTGGTTAATCAGCAAGTTACGTTCGGGAAACACTCCCCAGATGGACTCACCTTTCCTCTTGATGCAGTGATAGTCTTGGCTGTGTTCGTGAGGGGGCAGAGGATAAGAGCTGGACGGAGGCAGCAGATCCTGCGATGTGCTCGTGACCCCGTTCTCACAGGAGTATTGAGAGCTCATGCCGCTGGGAGTAGACAGACCTTGGACGTCACCGGCGAACGGACTCTGGCTGGTGCCGACCCGCTGACGTATGGTACTGCGAGGGACCACCGGATACTCCTTAGGGCTTTAGGAAACAGAAAGGACTTTGTGAGCCATTTCATGGCATGCATTTCCATGTTTTCTTTCAGTCAGGGATCTTGAAACCGTTCCATTGGTAACTAACCACATCGACGCGCAGTACTGCGTTAGAATAATCTCTTCGCCATCTGTCTGCGACGGGAGCTTTTCCATGCCAATTAATCAGCGAAAGTTGCAAGAGGCACTTTGCATTAATTCCTACGCTATTTCTTTTGAACCACTGACCTGTTTTTCCGTTGGTCCGAGTTTAACTAAGACCAGACCTGCTTCGTCTCAGTGTTTGACAGTGAAGGACAGATAGGATATCAGGACCTTTGACTTCTACACAGCGCCACGGAGGAGTTTCTTTTTCCCTCTCTGCATTTTTATAATGCATTAGTCTTTGCTTTATAACGAGTAGCTGCTTTTTTGCTTGTACGCCACCTCGGACATCTGCTAAAGTCATGTTAATAGCAGTGCAATGGATTCAGTAGGAGAATCGTGCAAGCTTTAGTTGGGTCTTAAAGTCTTCAGGTCATTATCTGGAAACTCAATAGAAAGAAGGCTCTCATGGGAAGCATTAGTCAGTTCTTTCTTTGCTTGTTTGAAAGTAACAACAGACTATGTTAACTACGGCATGGAAAGACCATTGGCATTTTTTCCAAGTGTATCGTGAAGTCTGTCATTTTGGAGTGGACAACGCCTGTGTTGGCTGCCCTCCGACCAGATTTTCTGCTTTGAAAATGTGTTTTTCCACACTCAATACAGCAGTCATCTGGAGAACACGAGCCATGTGGTCTTTGCTTCCACTGGACCAACTATATCCCAACTGCAGACAACTGTTCTGGATCTACACAGAGCGGAAAGTAAGAGAGGTCGATGGTTTTCAAGAGGTACGCTCGCATAACAAGTGTCCCCTCAGTCAAGAGAACGGCTTCTATCTGTGGATCAACACTGCTCAGTTTAGTTTTAATCCGACCTCCCAATGCTGGTAAAATCTCCTGCCAATGTGAACACATATAGAAGTGCTATCTGTAAGACACCTAAAGAGAGAGCTCCTAACCTGAGCTCTGATGGCTGCTGTTTGTTTAATTATCGCTATAATTAACTCCACACAAGCACTCGCTCATGTAAACGTCACTCTTTACTGATTTAGACTCACCTTTGCATTCTTGACATGCGATGCAGCTCCATATCGTCACTTCCACGAAAGCCCTTTGCGAAGGGATTGTTCTCGATCTTCAGTTGGGTGATCTGTAAAACAGCAGTGTTACCTTGCATGCATACGCTGATTGAATACTGCTGTAGTCACAATGAGCTTCTCAACTTGTTATTAATAGCACGAGAGCATGCTGTGATATCTCGGAGCCTAAGACTCCTAAGCAATGCATCTTGGTAGAGTAAAAGAAAATTCAATTGATTTGCATTCATTAATTTGCACTGAGCACTGCATTGACCTGGTTACCCGCTGTAACAATCCCTTCAGTCTCGTCTTTGAAACCATATCCAATAGAACGGTTTATTGCACAATGTCTATAAAGCAGCATAATAAGCTGCTCTGTGTGTAAATTGACGAAGTATCCTAGTGGTTTTCTGTGCTTGGTCAGCAGATGATGAAAAGATGGATCTCGATGTACACAAGCCGTGGTTTGTTTGATGCTGCGCTAATGTAGAAAAACATCTGTCGGGTTGAATAAAGACTGGTGTAGATTTGTGTCTGAACACAGTTTCTAATAATTACACACAAGAAGCACAGAAAACACATGTTCATATTCTCATAGTCTGTGCTCTAATATAAATATCAAAGGTCAACATAAAATATTTGTCCTTTATGCTTTCAAAGACATTATTTTTGCATTAATGATAACCTCTAGTTATTTATTACACGTTCCTATTATATTTTGTATCCCATTGATTGCTAAGGAGGTAAAATTATTATTATTGTTATTATGGCAACACTTTATTTTAGGGTTTCTTAACATAGCATGCATATTACTAGAATAGTATCCATTTATTACTAATTAAGCACATGTTAATGCCTACATCCTACATTAACAACTAACTTACTAATAAGCAGCAAATTAAGTAATTATTGAGGGAAAAGTCGTGTAGTGGATAAGTGTTCCCTATTCTAAAGTGTTATTGTTATATCTGATTTAATAGATTTAACATCTCTGAATCGTATAAAGTGTGTGAAAGACATTTAAAACGGATGTATTTATAAAAGACAAAAATGTCTTTAAAATCAAACAAAGCCACGCACAAACACAAAAAAATATTATGTTATTTATCTTTCGTATCTAAGGTTAATCCCAAGAGCCACTGCCCAATGTACAGAAGATGCTCGTATCTGTACTGATAGACAGTAATGAGTTTAGGGATAGAGCTTTAATGAGACTCGCTGAGGGGTCTATTTTTGGCTGTTGTGGTGTGTTGTCCAACAGGACCTGATCTTTGACACTACTTTGGCTCTCACTTGAGATGAGACCTTGTATAAAAATGGACACGAGCTCTCATAAACGCACTGTGCACGAAACGGAGTAGCTTTGTATGTGACCATTTGATGTCTTTTTGAAAGTGCAAACTGACATTTTGCAAAATTAATAACTCATATTTTCGAAGGTCGACCTGAGAGCTCCACAGTCTCGGCGCGCGACGTTTTGATTTCAAGCGTCTTTTATCTCGCTACAATTAGCGTTTATTCAGTTTAGATCGCTTAGTTTCGTATTTATATTAATTTTAATATTATGATTTTTCATTTATTAATTTGATAGTGCAGGTTTACTAAGTTCGTGCGTTATAGCACTTGCCTATATAATACACACACACAATTTAGAAGAGCATATGGTATTCTACACCATACATATATATGATTTTGAATACCATATGGTCTCATAAATTGTGTCGTACCTTTTTAACTAGTAGCCTAAGATGTTGCTCGTGGTGGGATAACCTGGTTATTCCCGTTTGCTGGTTTGTTTTGCTGCAAAGGTCCAAAAGGTTATTCAAAATCAATTATGTTTAATGACACGCAGGTGCTCAAGCTTTTACCCTTTTTAGGTGCGTACATTGCTTTCTTGACATTTTCGTAAAGACGTAGACTTAAGTATTTTATTTTCTGGTTGTAATTAAAAGTCATAAATTGTGAAAATGTAGCAGTGTTAATAATTAATAGATAACATCCTGTCCGTTGATCAAAACTAACATTTTTTGTTTTTGTGTGAAAACCCAACAAAGAAGGTATTATAAGCTACTTAAGCTCGCGATCGCTTTAAAAGCCGTCAAATAAACCACACTTTGACCTTCTCGGTGTTTTACTCGAATTGCAATCAATTCATAAAAAAGCGGTTTGAATTAAAGTCTTCTATATGTATCACATCAGTGAAATAATGTATTAAGCTACACGAATCTGTTGTCCAGATGAGTACTGTCCATTTAATCATATTATTATTTGCAAATATGATTTTACGATTAAATGTCGGCTGCTCGCATTCAACGTTTGGACTATTTGACTACAGCGCGAAACGCGTTTTTAACTGTATAATAAATGTGATATTAACAACTGCTTATACAAAAGTGCCAAAAACACAGACATGCATCTGACAGTTTTATTAGCAAATAACGCAATTATTTATTTAAGGACACACTGTGCATATATGAGACACTGGCGCACAAAACCAGTCATAAGGGTCAATTTTATGAAATTGTGATTTATGCATCACATGAAAGCTGAATAAATAATATTTCCATTGATGTATGGTTTGGACAATATTTGAAAATCTGGAATCTGAGGGTGCAAAAAAATCTAAATATTTAGAAAATCGTTCAAAAGTTGTTCAAATGAAGTCTTAGCAATGCGTATTAATAATCAAAAAATAAGTTTTGATATATTTCCAGTAAGAAATGTACAAAAAATCTTCATGGAACATGATATTTACTTAATGTCCTAATGATTTTTGGCATTAAAAAAGCAATAATTTTGACCCATGCAATATATTTTTGGCTATTGCTACAAATATACCCCAGCGACTGAAGACTGCTTTTGTGCTCCAGGGTCACATTTGTTTATGTGTGCAGCAGTCATTTATCTCTGTATTTAGTTATTTTTATAAACGACTTTTTTCACTGCCATATCATATTCAACCGTGCTTGGCGACCAATATAATGCCGAGGTAGAAATCACGATTGGAACTTAATAATCGAATTTTGAATGTATGAATGAAAACATAACAGCTGATAAATCATGATTAGTGCAACATTTATTTTGCATAGTGCTTAGTAGCCATAAAAACATTTTGGATGTCTTTTATTTTTATTATTTTCCTAAGTTCAATTCGATGTTTAAAATACACCATTCACCGACACACGCAAATCAAGCGTTGCTTTCAAGAAAATCACTTTATGATCTGAACACTTTTCGCGAATTCAGGAAAAGTCAAATAAATAAATATATAGCCTATATAATAACTTACTACATAAATTAATATTATAAATCCGTATCAAAAATATTACCCGTTACAATTAGCAACACCATTTTTGATAGCTTCACAAATCTTTTTTTCCGTCAAATCAAGCGGTTGTCGTGGATTTTAAGAGTAATTGGATTATAATCATAAAATCAACCTGGACTCATAAGTTAAAAAGAATTTGTGAATTCTCGAAGCAGGCAATTCTATGCAAATTCTATAATTTCCCAGATTCGCAAAATCGAATCGATTTTCACGCCATTTTTCTAATATGTTAACAACGACTTCAACATGATGAGCTTAATTCTCGTCTATATTTAACCCCTTACCTTATGGTTTTGGTAAGACGTGACTGCAATGAACGCCGTTTCCGGGAACACGTGCGTGCAGAACGCCGTGTTTTTGGATCCAAACCCATTATTTTCATCTGCTTTTACGATGTGAATCCTGGGCTGATATTTATGCATGGAATTCAGGATAATCTGGAGAGAAAATAGAGCGCAAACATGACCGACCATGTAAAGCAAACACGTGGATGCTTTTTAAATGATCTTTTTCGATTAGCTCATAATACACGGAAATACATTTGACATGATAAAATGATGCAACCATGCTTGATTAATGTGATTGCGAAAGTGCATAGCTAATAACTTAGGAACTGTGTGTTTAAACGCGTTCTTCTTGCTAGCAGCTGCGTGTTTTTCTCCAATAATATAGACTCGGTAATCAGCGCTATTGCGGTCCGTCTGTTCACACTTAGACTCAGAGCATAATTGGACTTCTAGACACACTTTTCCCAGCAATTTCCAGTTTTGCATGTTTCAATACACGTGTTGTCCATCTCTAAAGAGTATAGCATAGGCCTAATGTGCAATCAAAACCTTCCATAACAGCCGGAGCAGCTCTGCATCTCTCTACCAAAAATATCCACACTTAGAAGCAGTTTTGCAGTGTGCCTCAAGAATATTACTAAAACGACTTGTTCAAGTTCTGGTCAACTCTGTGGGTTGTTCCGTCTCTCTCTCTCTCTCTCTCTCTTCTCTCTCTCTCTCTCTCTCTCTCTCTCTCTCTCTCTCTCTCTCTCTCTCTCTCTCTCTCTCTCTCTCTCTGTGTGTGTAATGCAGGCTTCTCTAAGTGTATTTTATCTAAACTTTGCATTCTAGATGAGCATGCCAAGTGTACACACACACACATGCATTCCTATTCTCCATTTTCATGTGTTTTCCCCTCACATGCATTTTTTCCAAACAACTGCAGCGTTTCTCCTTTGATCAGCGACATCGGTCAGAGGCTCTTGGCTCAACACAACACTGAGACTTGGCTTGCTGTAAACGTTAAACATTGCTCTCAGTGGAGAATATTTCTCAGGATGATTTAGTGATAAAGGTAAAAAGCATCTAACCCCCCCCCCAGGCACACTGTATAGGCCTGGCTGGATTAAACAAGAATTGCAACCGCACCGTTTTTGGGGAGAAAGCATATAAGAATATTTGGAGAACCGTATGGACATGAGAAGTTTTTCTGGGACCACCCACTGGGAGTGCAGCATTTCTCTGTTCTAGTTGCCCCATTTCTCCATTTGCCCCCACGCTGTATGATAGTTTTTAATGATAGTGAGCGATCACTGAATGTTGGCCCACTCTTTCATGTTGCCGACATCACAGGGACCCCGAAACCCTGCAGATGAACAGCCTTTGTATACCTCTGTCCATCACTCATCACAATCTGTCATTAAACATAAACAGTGTGAAGCACAGTTATCCAAACTCCACCAGATTGACTCTGTGAGAGGCAAAGAATGCATATGTCTATTGAATGGTACAATAATGATCAAAGCCAAAGCTTTAGTTTGCTGCCATCTAAAACGTCTTCAACTTGGAAACCTCAAACCATGTTCTTATGCTCACAAGTTAAATATTGCTTAACTATTAACTATTACATGCTCTGTAAGTTATCCACGAGTTTCTCTCAGACATCTTTATCTCATAACCAGACTCTAATTAAGACTATTGGCTGGTTTTATGCATTTCCTAACAGGTTCCAGCGCATTGCATGTTCAGCCCTCTTTCTGAGACTAATTATAAATAGGTCTGGAATTATTTCAACCACCTGGAACAGCAAACCGATAGATTGTTATTTTGGTCGAGAAGCCGTACTTCATTTATAAATCCCAGAGCGCTCTTTCAACACAAAAGAGGGCACGCCAAGAACCACTGCAACCAATCAAAAATGCATTCTGGCTAGAAATGTACAACTCGGCTC